>PVKM010017825.1:0-25556 GCA_004027735.1 Carollia perspicillata
GGAGCAAGAAGGGACCAGGAAAAAGAATGGACCAGGAACGATGGTGACATTAGGTTTGGAATTTCATTGACAGTAATTTTGAAATATCAGTGTGAAGATGACTACTTTAGAACTGGGTAAATGGATCTGGGTTTAGAATTAGGAAAAAACCTAGAAATTATAGAGACTATAACACATTGATTTTCATCCTGACTGCTCTATCATTTAATTTTTTTTAAATGAGGATTGTTATTGTTATATGTGCGTGTATTCTTGATTCAATGTCACACTCATATTTCCTGTCTCTTACCTTATGTCTCTTATATAATTCTAGAAAAAAATGTTCTTCAGTTAACAGATTACTGGGGTTTCTTCAAAATTATGTTAGTTGTATCTTTCCAAATGAAGTCATACAATACTCTTCATTTATTTTTTAGATTATAAAAGTTTGTGTGCCCAGGGTTTCTTTAGAGCCTATTGTTAGGTACTGAAAAGAGCCTTATTCTCCCTTATTTCAGAGGTTCCCAAAAGTCCTATTCAGATTAGAGTATATTCCTTTACTATAAGAGAATAGGAGATGCAACAGGAACAAGTAAATATTTACAAGTTTAAACTCATGAATACCACCGGAAAACTCCAGTTACTTTTCCATTAATTAGGATGCTCTTCTGTCACAGATATTTTTAGTTCTTGGCAATAATCTTTTATATCATACCTTTGAAATGCAAAAGAGCTTCTAAACCATATGTAATGTAATCCATTGCAAATATCTCTGAGTTAGGTTTTATTATCCCCCTTTTCCAGGTAAGATAAATCAAGTTCCACAGGGTTACACAATTTGACTAACATAACACAGACCATTTGCAAATTGAGCAGGGACTAAACCCAATAACTCACTCAAGTCCAGTGATTTGTTTTCTCTATCATAAAGTTTTACTTTTAATCAATAAATTCCATTTGCAAGGTGGCTAGCACACTTTAAGAATGTCACTTATAGAAACAAAGCAAAAGTTTTCCAAAAGTATTGAAGCATTTTCAAAACTTTGGCATATAGGTATCATATCGAATCAAATTTATCTAGGCATTGAAAGGTTGATTTATTAATTTAACTTATTTTACATAATATATAATGCTGATTTATTACATATGTACACACACAATATTTATATTTATATCAGGACTCAATACTGGTTTAAAATAGCTCTCACACAAACATGCTTACCACACTCATGTATTATATATTATATCTTTAGTACTCAATGTTGATTAACAATAGCAGCTCTAACTTACATAGAATTTATTTAGAATTTATAGAGATTTAATAGCCTGCTTAAGAGATCACTGGTTAAATAAAGTGCTGGAATTCAACCCCTATTCCTATGAACCTGTATATTTTATTGCATCATAAATAATACCTTATAATAGGGGGGTCTTATTCAAATTTTGGTAGATTATTTCAAATATTGGCAAATTTTTCTATATTAATTTTGTTTCTTTAAGTATAAAATGCTCCAATTCAAAATGAAAGTTTGCTATTAGTTCATACATTTCCTTTAGTTGTTATTTATTGGTTACAAAAATATAAAAATGACCAGTAAATAACAACTAAAGTTTTATCAAAAATAAAATATTTTTACTCATTAAGTATTAAAACTCCATAATAAATACAAGCCTCAGCTGGGCCAACTAACATATGGTCATTGTAGTCCTTTGGATATCGCCTTGGAAGATTGATCACCACCTGTCAAAGCACATGAACTGATCTGATGATCAAGATGGTGGTGTATAAAAGCTTGGTTGCTTTCAGCATTTAGAAAACTAAAGTGTTCCACCAACCAGCAAATCAGACAGATTTTTCATAGATAACACAGATATCCATTCCATAACCTATGTCATCGTACTCAAAAGGCAAATGTGTCTTATAATTTCTTTATCCTGTGCTGTTATGTGTGTGCCCTATCCTGTCTACCTACCTACCTACCTATTATTTGTCCATATCACTTAGAATATTGGCCAGATCAAGTAGCAGAAATTTCAACTAACTCTAAATAATAAAGGGACTTTATTGGCTCCCAATCTGGAAAGTCGAGAGCTAGAGAGTACTTTGCTTGATCTACAGGTTGATGATATCTTTAAGGCTTCCTATCCATTATCTGTGATACTTTTAGCTCGGTCTTCCTTGATATGTTTGTTGGCTTTATCCTTAGCCTGTGTTTTCTTCTGGTGGCCAGATGGCTGTCCATTTGGGCTAAGTGCACTTTTGTTTTTGTCATCTAAGAGAAGAGCATTGCATTAGGTCTGCAATTATTTGACCAGGTGGAGGTTGCAGTCAAAAAAATTACAGTGTAGGTCATGCGTATCCAAGGGATACATTCATCACTAGTATGTGCTAAAATACAAAATTAAAAACACTGCAAATTTGCATTTATTATATTTACATAATAAAATACATGATATTTATTTTATTTTCAGTTATAATCTAGAGGTCATTACAATAAATATAAAAGCACGAGGAATGAAAATGTTTTTCAAATAATGGAAACATGAATATTACTAAAAAATACAGCCAAAAAATGTCTTTAACATTAATTAATCAGAATCTTCAATAGTTGGCTTTGAAAACCTTTGTAACAGTCATCACAAACACTATCGCCATGCTCAAGGCATAAATACTTTTTCAACACTTGCAAAAATATTTTGATAAGTGACTCACTTTGGATGCACAGCACCTAAAACATCTTTTTTCTTTTTCTGCCTGTCAAGGGAGACATATCTATGTTGTCATTAGAGTTTCCCTCAGTTTGTGTCTGGAATTGATGAAGTTTCAGGTGTACAGGATTATGCACACCTGTAGAGATTTCTGAATGCCTTTTTATTTGTTCTGATATTAGCTGCATTATGAGATTTCTAATAAATATTCTGCACCTTATTTTCACATTGCTATCCAGTGAGATAGTCTAAGCATTTATTCCTGAAATATTCAAAATTATGTGGAATATAACCGGAGGCCATCTTCTGGTGCTCCTGGCCACATTGTGTGGACCTATCATTTGGTCCGCAGTGCCAAGTCCTGATTTGGTTTGGTTCTAATATTCTATTATGTAAGACTACTGCAAATCTAAATTTATGATGTCATTGAAATGCATACTTGAAACTAAAATTACATTTTTTTTCCCTTTGTGGGTATATGAGAGACAAGTGTGCGATCTGTAACAAAAGCAAATAAATTGGATTCTTTTTTAGCCTGTTTTTAGAAGACACAAATTTAGGGGGAGTTGAAGATTATTCTTATGAAAAGCACCTACATGTGAAAGTTGCTTTTTTTTCTAGTCAGAGATAAGGTCCACATCAGTGAACCAGTTATCTGCTGAAGTATTACATCCTGGTGAGTAAATGGGTTCTGCAAGTCTCCTGATTATGTCTGTCGGTTCATTACTGACTTCAAAGTTCATGAAAAAAACAACTACACAAACACTGACTTTGGAGTTTGTGGTATCTCTCAGATACAACGTACAGTCAAATGTCACACACCCTTATGACCCGTGTTATAACCAAAAGGAAGGCTTAAACATTATGGCTTAACATTAGTCACATACAAATGCACAGCTAATATGACCTTGAACCTATGTACTCAATATATGCAACAATATTTAAAGAAAGAGTTTGTATCTCTCAAGGTTAAGAAAATTTTTGGTTTCTTGCTAGATGGACTGACTTAGGTCCTGTGAACCGATCAATCACTGAGGCTAGGGTGACGCATATGCTACCTTGTCTTAGTGTTAGCTTTGTCTTAGTTTTTACCAACCCTGAAACAATGACTGCCACAAACACCAAGAACAGCGTCAACCATAGAATTACTACGATTAGCTTAAGTCAGTCAGGGGCTTCCTTTGGATCTTCCACTGGAGTAAAAATCCGGTAGCTGTCTGAGACAAAGCAAATGTGACTTGGCTCTCCAAAGTAAAAACCAGGTCCTACTGTGAAGACAAAGAGTGGAATATGGGTATGCATCAACAATTGTCGACCATTTGTTGTGAATCTATCTGTTTATTACTGTGTTCACCCTTCTAACTCAATCCATCTGTCAATCATTTCTACTTAGCAGTCTATCTCTTCCTCTGTGTTTCTAGATATGTGGCATATCTTCTATGTAAGTGGAACATACATAGAAAAAAATAAATATTTAGAAGATGCCAAGCCAAACTAAAGGTTCACAATGCAACCTATTGAGGATTGTGTTAGTACTAGATTCCAATTCTAATAAAAAAAAATACAATCTGAAACAAGTATTATTTGAATATACTTATGTTTATTTATTCACATATTTCTTGCCTTATTTATGTTTAATATATAAGAAACAAAGACAGGAACATGCCATCGTGTTTAATAAGTTACTCTCGGAGTACCAGAATGAAAGATGCTATTTGAATGATAAGTTCTATTGAATTTCATTAGTACATGAAATATCATAGAAGTATAGGAATAAAGTTATGGGCATATACTGAGGTAATAGTGTCACTCATAGATACTTTTATTGGAGAAGAAAAGCTGTTAACATAGCGTCACTAAAGAAACAAATAAACACCAAGTCAGTTTTCTAATTGTTATATTCTTTTAAAGATTCTCCAAAATAAGTTTCTAATTATTCACATTGTATGATACCTTTTACATATGAAAGATGAGAAGAAATTTAGTGTAATACTCAGGAATTTAAGAGGATTAAAGATTGAAGTAAAACCCTTAAATTATTATTGTTTGATGACTTAGTTAATATCCTAGAGTGGTAGAAAAAATAATTATCTAGATGGTGAGAAGAATCGAATAAATAAATGGATATTGTAAGTATGGAGGAGATTCACACATATTTTGCTTTTACAATAAATGAGAAAAGAGAAAGATGTAGTTTTGGCCAGATCACTGGGCAGAGGGAAGGGACTCCTGAGAGGGCTCTAGAAGGACCAAAGGTGTCAGGACTGAAAAATTGCAACCCAAACCACCTGACAGATTTCCATACCCTTGGGGAAAGGTAAACAACTAATGAAGCTCATGACCCAGCTTGCAAAGAGCATGGACAAACTGAAAAGGTCACACACAATACACATGTATTGTGGAAGTGAACTTGGTGGTGCCCCCACCTTGGGTAGGATCTCTATCCTGTACCCTTCTGGGCAGCTAGAAATCCTCCAACCAGCTTCTGGATCATGATGGCAGGAGGAGGGCAGAGACGCTGTGTGGGCTTGACCAGTGTGGTGGGCATTAGCTTGAACTGGCTGACAAGTTGGACATTTCCAGAACATGTAGGATTTGGTGGCAGAAGATTTAAATGGAGAGTATGGAGATACTTATATTTTTTTGTGTTCCCTTCACTTGCACAGTCCAGAGCCAGCTTGCCCAGTCCTACGTGTGGCCCAGTCCTGCGTGTGGGATGCATGTGGGATGCATGCCTCACCGGCGGCCATCTGCAGGATGCTGCGGGACCCACGCCACATGGCCTGGGTCCACTCCCATTCTCTTGCTCTGAGAGTAGTGTAGAGATATACAAGCCAGAAATGTTTGCTGGACCCAGAAGCACAAGCAGCTTTGGGTGCTGAGGCCCTGCCAACAGACCCTTTTTCGTGACTGGCTGCAGTGATCTGGCAGCATGCCCCAGCCACAGAAGAAAGAGGAAGCTGCAGCCAGGCACTGAGGATGGCATCCCCACAAATGCTTATTCCAAAGAGAGACGAACAATCCAGAGCTGGAGATATGGAGACCCACTCATGTATCACCCTTGGGTCCCAGGAAGATAAGAATGGAATGGTGTATTTGGACACTGATTCTGGTTCTAGGGGTGGCTGGCTTCTTTCTGTGTTTGCAGAAAAAAAAAATAGATTGGAGCTGGGAACTCCAAATGGGGCAATCCTTTAATAAAGACCTTTTCTTCCCCTCAGCATTTTTTGAGTTATGCTTGTTTAAGGCAGCAGGCTGCCAAATCCCACTTAGTTGAGTAACATTTGTTTGCTATTTACATGGAAAAGTGTGTGTGTGTGTCTGTAGATTAGTGAATGGAAGCATAAAATTAAAGATAGAAAATAGGGAACATAATTGGTGATAGAAAGTTGCAGAGGAAGAACTGTTTATTCATTTGGCCTGGGAGGCGGGGATAAGCTTTTCAAAGCAAAGAGATGTGTGTTAGAAACAGAGGAGATGAAGGATGAAGCCTAAACCATTTTAGGTGCAGAGGGAAAACATTAGGAAATTCAATGGAAAATTTATAGAATTTTAGAAAGTAGGATGAAGAAGCATCTACTATTGTTTTATGTTGAAGAGAGATGAACCCATTTCCTACTTAGAAAAAAAAAGTGCAGCTTGCTGTCCTACTAGAAACAGAATGCTATAAATAGAATAAAGTCAGGCATTCCAAAGACTATGCATGACAAGTGTATGCAGACAGTGTATGACAGTGTAAGATATACTAGAGCAATGTAAAAAAAAAAATAAAAACAAGATATTTCCTGGATAAGATTAGGACTGTGATCCACAAGTTATCACACAGTAAACGTTGCAGCCGCAAGCATGGCTGGTGAGTATTATCTGGGCAAATGGGAAATGGGTTAAAAGTTAAATATAGTGAAGTACTGGAAAAGCTGTGTTTGAATAATATGATAAGGAATCAATTAATGATGATATTGGTTACATCAGGTCCAAGTTAGAGGGAGAGGTCAGTAAGGCGTGAGGCTTTTGGCAAACTTAGGGGTTTGGAAAGATTCAACTAGCTAATGGAGGCATTCACAGACATACTTTTTTTGTGACATCAGAGCCTTTTGACTCCAAAGTCAACACTTGTAAATATCTTATACCACCCCTCAAAAGGGAGTGGGAAAGAGAAGACAAGAGAATAGGAGGGGAGAAGACAAGAGAGGAGGAAGGTAGAGAAGAGGAGAGGAGGGGAGGAGAAGAGAGGGGGGAAATAAAAGGGAAGGGAAGGGAAGAAAAGGGGAGGGAAAACTTCCATTGTTCCATGAGCCTCTTATGAACTACATAAGGAAAACAACATAGTTCTACTATTTAAGGCAAATATATATTTTCAGATATACATATGCTTGTATCTCCCAAATAATAAATCAACTAGTGACTTGTACAAGCATATCTTTTCCCTTAAATTGATTTAATGCTGCAAGTATATTACAACTATTTCTGCTCCTAACCTACTTTTTCCTTCCCTTCATCCATTTCTTCCTCCCTTCTTTTATTTATTCCTTCTTTCCTTTTCATGCACAAATATTTTGGTGCCAAATGTATGCCAATTATCAGAACACACAGCGAAGATTATAATCATCTCCATCGTAAATAATATATCTATGCTAGTAGGAAAAACACAGACACAGATGTTCCCATTGCAGAGTATGACAGAGGCCAGCAGACAGTGTATGACAGAACATTAAATCTTTTTTTAAAATATATTTTACTGATTATGCCATTACAGTTATGCCATTTCCCCCCTTCATTCCCCTCCACCCTGCACACCTCCTCCCACCCACACTCCCCCCTTTAGTTCATGTCCATGTGTCGTAAGTTCTTTAGCTTCTGCATTTCACATAATATTCTTACCCTCCCCCTGTCTATTTTCTCCCCACCATCTATGCTTCTTATTCTCTGTACCTTCTCCCCACCCTCTCCTCCCACTCCCCTGTTGCTAACCTTCCATGTGATCTCCATTTCTGTGGTTCTGCTCCTGTTTTAGGTGACCGCTTAGTCTGTTTTTGTTTTAGGTGTGGATGTTAATAACTGTGAGTTTGCTGTCCTTTCACTGTTCATATTTTTTATCTTCTTTTTCTTAGATAAGTCCCTTTAACACTTCATATAATAAGGGCGTGGTGATAATGAGCTCCTTTAACTTGATCTTATCTGAGAAGCGATTTATCTGCCCTTCCATTCTAAATGAAAGCTTTGCTGGATAGAGCAGTCTTGGATGTAGGTCCTTGCCTTTCATGACTTGGAATACTTCTTTGCAGCCCCTTCTTGCCTGTAAGGTCTCTTTTGAGAAATCAGCTGACAGTCTGATGGGAACTCCTTTGTAGGTGACTGTTCCCTTATCTCTTGCTACTTCTAGAATTCTCTCCTTGATTTTAATCTTGGCTAATGTAATTATGATGTGCCTCTTGGTGTGTTCCTCCTTGGATCCAACTTCTTTGGGACTCTCTGAGTTTCCTGGACTTCCTGGAAGTCTATTTCCTTTGCCGGATTGGGGAAGTTCTCTTTTATTATTCATTTAAGTAAGTTTTCCACTTGATGCTCTTCCTCTTCCCCTTCTGGTACTCCTATAATTTGGATGTTGGAATGTTTAAAGATGTCCTGGAGGTTCCTAAGCCTCTCCTCATTTTTTTGAATTCTTGTTTCTTCATTCTTTTCTGTTTGGTTGTTTCTTTCTTTCCTCTGGTCCACTCCATTGATTTGAATCCCAGTTTTCTTTCCATCACTATTGGTTCCCTGTGCATTTTCCTTCATTTTACTTAGTGTAGCCTTCATTTGTTCATCTAATTTGCTACCAAAATCAACCAGTTCTGTGAGCATCCTGATTAGCAGTGCTTTGAACTGTGCATCTGATAGGTCAGCTATCTCTTGCTTGCTTAAAAGTATTGGCTCTGGGACTCTGACCTGTTCTTCTGTTTGAGTCATTTTTGGTCAGGAGGCGCCTGTTATGTATGGGTGGCTACGGGTGGCTGAGTCTTAGGTGTTTACCAGGGCGGGGCAACCTAGTCGCTGGGTTGTGATGCTATCTTTGGGGATGGGGTCAGAGAGGGAACAATGGCACCTGTTCCATGATCTCTTGGATTTGGGTCCCCTCTGCTGCCTCCCACAAGCAAACTGGGCCCCCTGGCACTGGTTCCTAGGTGGGTGGGCCTATGCATGCCCCAGGACCCTATGGGTCTCCCCAATGACCTCTCCTGTGAGTCTGGGAGTCTCTCCCAGCACCTTTTCAATGGGTTTTTTTAGGCTTTATTTCCCGTTGCTGGGGTCCTGGGCTGTGCGGTCCATCTCACTGCCCACTGTTGCCTAGTTTATCTGCACTCGAATGTGTGTCTGGAGTTGGCCAACCGCCCTGCATGCCCTATGTGCTCTGCTTGTCTCCTTCCCACATCTGGGGTCTGCAAGCTCCATACCACCTACACTCCCTGGTGCTCCTGGTCTGGCAGCCACTGCGTTTTCCTGCCCTGTTTCCTCTCCGCTGGCTGCCGACTCCGCCCTTCTTACTGTTCTGGTTGAATGGTTGTCGGACTTCCATAGTTCAATTTTCTGTGTTCTGGTTGTGTTATTGTTTGTAAAAATTTATTGTCCTTAATCTTGATTGTGAGAGGAGGTACAGTATTTCCACCTACGTTTCCATCTTGGCCGGAAGTCCAGAACATCAAATCTTGAAGCATGTTATAACAGGCTGTGATATTGTTTACAAATACCTATTGTCTCCCTCCTTTCCTGAGGCCCCTCTTTAACTAAAAACCTTGGTTATGTGACTTGTTTTAGCAATAAAATGTGGATGAAAGTGACAAATTGAAGTCTTACAAGCACTGTGTAATTCCACCTTTTTCCCCACTGCTGCATGACCTATAATATCCTAAAGAAAAGCCATTCCCTAAGACTAGATCCCAGAGTGTAGAGAAAATGACCAGGACCACAGCTTACCCATATGAGAAAAATAAGCATTGGTAAGCTACCAGGACCCAAATGTTAAGAAGGCTTGACATTTTGCAGCTGAAAGCAGTTTAACAAAATAGTTTAATAGAATAAAAAGTAGAAGGGAGGTAAAGATGGGTTTGGGTGGGTGGTGGGGTAGGGATTGGCAGAAACCTAATTGACTTATCTCTCCTGTCAAAGATTTATGCTTTTGTTCTAAAAGCCATCATCATTGAAAGAAGGAGTCATATTGATACAGGGTGAGCCAGGGGCCCCCCAAATAGGGATTTGTAATAGTGTCCAGAACTCAGGGTGTCCAGGAAATATTAAAAAAAATATATATGATGTCCTCACCCCGACAAGTCTGAGCTGGGGGGTGGGGCACATGGAGAAGAGCCAATGAGAGTTGTTTTGTATAGCAACAGTTCTGCAACTAACCTCAGGCATGGTCATTTAACATATCTAAGACTTTTAACTGGTTTCATGGATATATTAAATAGCTGTGGCCATACTTTGAGCCCTTTAAGCCAGGGAGATGGGAGTGACTTCAACCCAGGACTTAACTAGGAGGCAATTCCCCCTAGTTACAGCACCTGTGTGAGAGCTTGGAGATGATTGGCTCCACACCATGGAGCTATGCCTGCCCAGACTTACTATGGCAGCCCAGAAAGGTGGAAATATACAAGAATGTAGCTGATTGTGGGAGGAGTCAGAAAAGGGCTGCAGGGGAAGATCGGCCCTGGGATTTAAACCCAGGTGCTGCAGCCATGCTAGTTCAGGACCATGCAGCTTTGGGGTGCTCCTTTTTGCCATGTGGCTTAGGAAGTAGGAGAAACCTTTCTTGGAAGAAAATGGGTGAAAGGGCTCTTGCTGGTGGGCCATAAGAAGGTGCCACATGGTTTTGAACTGGCCAGAGATGGAGGTGGCAACACAGCTGATGGTGCTAGGAACCACAGGCTGGCCAGCCTAGCGCCAGTTGCTGGGAACCAAGGGGCTACCAGAGCCATGGATTTCTATTTCTTTTCCTGACATATGGTACCCTGGACTGGGCAAAGGGGAAAGGAAGGACCATGTGTGTTTGTGGGTATTCTAAGGGACTTTCTCTCTAATTACCACTCTTCCCAAATACCTACCACCTTGCTCTTGGCATTTCTTTATCTGCTGACCACTAATATTCTGTAGTCTTCTTTAGGAGGCTTGGGTAACTTGGTCCCAATAAGTTTTCTTTAGTACATTTTGGAATGACTCTGCTTCCCTGAAGCCAACTGATAAAATAATTTCTTCATGGTTTTGCCAGATCAGTTGCCTGAAGGAATATCTATGTAATAAAGAAAGCCCAGAGAAACAGAAACAATATTGTATCAGCATGAATACACAGGGGGAAGCAAAGAACTGACTAAGCAAAACCTGGGCTTTGAGAGTTCTGTCTTCTTTGCTTCCATGTTGGTGTCATACTCCACATGTTTTCAGATTTCACATTAAACCTGAACTCTGCAGTATGAGGAGGGACCTCTACAGGCAGCTAGCTATGAGCCTTAAGGAAATCCCCTTTGTATTGCTTCCTGAGGGTGACCCAGGGGCTTAGAATCTGGAAACTGCTCATAGTCCTCCTGGAGTGTCTGAGCTTCTTGATCTCACTGCAGTTGTAAACTGCTGGAAGGCAGAAACCATGTGATCCTGTTACCCTTCTGAGAAGTGTGGCATATTAAGATATTTTCTTATTACTTAAGAAAAACCAGTAGAGAGAAATTTAAATTGAGTCAGTGCTGGCTCAAATTTCCAAGATCTTCCGAAACAGTGTTTCTTAAACTGTGTTAAAACATCAAATTTATTTCCACTATCATTAACCTATCATATTTTTGGAACACTTTTATAAAATATGACAAAATTAATTGCCAGAAGAATAATAAAATAGACACAAGATACAAGTCCAAATTTTGTTAGACTCAGCAGACATCAAATAACTCTGCAGAATTTCTATAATAGTTGCTAAATATGTTTATGTTTGATACTTTTTATTGTCACTTTAGGTAAATGAGTAATTTAATATTGTTTCATAAAGGCATATGCTCTTTTTGGTCAAGTACATTTGACAATCTTCCTAGGGTTCAATTTTTAATACTTTTTATTTTTTACATTTTATTTACTTATTTTTAGAGAGAGGAGAAGGGAGGGAGAAAAAGAGGGAGAGAAACATCAATGTGAGAAAGGAACATCAATTGATTGTCTCTCATAGGTGCCCCAATTGGGATGGAACCGAGGTACATGCCCTGACTGGAAATTGAACTGGTGATCTTTCACTTTGTGGGATGATGTTCATCTAACTAAGTCATGACAGTTAGGTAACATAAGGTTCAGATTTTAAAATGAGACTTTTTCTTAAGCTGGAAATGGATTTAGTTAATCCAATGGGCCTCTGGAATACCTCAAAGAGAGATTTTTATAAAAGAGAAATTTAAAAGAAATTAGGTCTATTTGGTATGCTAGAATTACATGGAATATTGTATTGCATGAAATAAAAATAATAATTTGATGTATTTGTATACATATATTCTTATTACTAAAATAAATGTTCTACAGATTATATGAAAATCTCCGAGAGTCCACAAAGTTCTAATACAATTTTATTTGTAATTATAATTGTTATTTCAAAATGTTGTATTACAGAAAAGCACATTGTTTTGTCAATTGAATTATAATCAGATCTATAACCATTTCACTTTTTTGTCACTTACACATATTATTTTACATTGCTTTTGAAAATCTGTTTCATTTTCAGAAGGATATATGGGAAGGACTTTGGCTTACTCTAAAATACAGGTTTCTGAGAATATACTTTTAGATTATACCTTTAAAAAAATGCTCCAGCCAAAAGACATAGGGTAGCTGAATGAATAAGAAAACAAGACCCATATATATGCTCCTCCAAGAGACCCATCTCAAATCAAAAGATACACACAGACTAAAAGTAAAGGGATAGAAAAAGATATTTCATGCAAATGGAAAGAAAAAAGAGCGGGAGCGGCAATACTTACATCCAACAAAATAGACTTTAAAACCAAAGCTACAGTAAAAGACAAAGAAGGACATAATGATGAAAGGGACAATCCAACAAAAGGAGATAAACCTAGAAAACATTTACCCTCCCAACATAGGAGCACCTAAATATGTAAAGCAAATTTTGAAGGACATAAACAGAGACGCTGACAGAAGTACAGTCATATTTGGGGATTTTAACAGCCCATTGACTTGAATGGATAGATATTCCATGCAGAAAATCAACCAGGAGACAGCAGCCTTAAATAACACACTAAGTCTGTTGCAGAAAAACGGACTCTTACACAATTTGGGGTGACGGAGTAAGACTTTATTCACACACGCGGACCCAGAGGAGGCAGTCTCCAAATTCTGGGCCCCGAGGAGGGGTTAGGTGGGTGGCTAAATACTCTCACAGTGAGGCGAGAAGAGGAGGGGTCATGATATAAGCAAGGGGGGGCATAGACGTAAACCATCTGGGGCCTGGGACAAGGTCAGCAGGGAACTACCTGGAGCCCAGGACAGAGAGGAGCCAGCAGGGGAGTAAATTATCTGAGGCCTGCTGCATACCTGGGGACAGAGAGTTAGCTTTATTTCCTGTGACATTCCCCGCTTTGATGCTAGACTGAGACTTCCTCAGTCATAGCATCACCAGGCCTGGGCTGGAGCCTATGATAGTGGTATCCTTGTAGTGAAAGCATCTTTGCGGTGGCTGCCCGGACCACTATTATCTTCACCTGATCAGTGAGGGTGCATATTAGGCACAGTCCTAGCGTTATGATCAGGAACAAGATGAGCAGGGGCCCAACTATAGGAGCCAAAATGGAATACATAAGAGATTGCCACCACGGAGTGGACAGTGGGGTCTGGTCCATGCTCTTGACCGGCTTTGGATATCTTGGAGCCCATGGATATTTTCCTCAACTATTCCACTCTCATTAATATAAAAGCAACACTGTTCTTGTAGAGATAGGCAAGTTCCTCCTTTTTCTTCAGTGAGTAGGTCTAATGCCCAGCGGTTTTACAACATTACCCGGGCCAAGGAAGTTATTTGCCTCTGGAGTGAGGCCAAGGAGAGAGCTGTGGCATCTAAGACTTTTTCTAGTTCTTCCTTAAGTTGCTGACTGGTCTGGAGGCAATGGGCCAGCCCTGTGCTCCCAGCCCCAGCTCCCACGAAGAGGGTTGTGAAGGACAGCCCTACCAATACAGGCAGGAGGACTGCTCTCTTTTTCTGTCTGTCTGAAAGGAGAGAGTGCAACTCTTCTTCCTGATACTGCATCAGCCGTGGAGTTAGGATTGTCGGGTAACACAGGGTAGGGGTGGCTGGTTGGACGGTGTTGTACAAGGTCCTGTTGCACCAGAAGAAGGTCCTAGGTGGGCTGGTGAGTCCTCCAGAGCTGATTGGGATGGTGAGGTTACAGGCCTTCCCAGGTCTGTAGCACACTGGAGGGGTCTTGGCTCCACTCTGAAAGAGAGGTACACTCGCGAGAGAAAAGGAGACAGGGTTAGCAGTAATGTTCAGTGGGGGTTGGGATAGGAACTGCCGCTATGGGAGGCCATTCAAGGGAGGCACAGAGGAAACAATTATTGACGTCCCCAGGGGCAGTTAGGTTGAGCAGCCAGGTTCCGTCCCGTAGGAGGGTGAGCCAGGAGAAAGGCCTGGTCTGGGTGGAGTCGCCCAGGTCAGAAGCCAGAGATTCTTCTCAACTTTGAATTGAACTGGTGAGCTTATAAATTCCAACCAACTTGGGGTTTTGGGGCACATAAGCTTTGAAAATGAATATGTCCCCAATTGGTCCAGAATGCCACATATTTACATAGACTTTTTCCCCAGACTCCAGTTTCCCAATCTTTGCTGTTAGGGTCTCATATGGGAATTCTCAGCTGTCCTTCCCGGGCTGTGTGGTAGCAACAATATATGTAAGGGCATCCACCATAGACCTCAGGCTTCCAGTCTCAACCCTCGTAGAGAGATTTAAAATGCTGATCTCTGGTCAGGCACACCATGGAATTCGTCATCCACCACCCTTCAAGGCTTTTAAGACCAGAGGTGGGAATGGTGAGGGCCATTAGGCCTCTGCATCTGGCTTCAGGGCAAGTCATGATGCCTACAGTGTGCGTTATTACATCCCTGCCTTTGGTGTAAGTTTCTTGAGCGGAGAACCTCCATACATAGGGCATTTGCAGGGTTTGGCTGGCCCGTGCCAGGCCTGCTATAAAGAGTAGGAATCAGAGCTCCATACCTGGAACTTGGTGTGAGCCGGGACAATTATTTCTACAGTCTAAGTCAGGCCTGAATACTGGCACTCACAGCGGTTATTAGGCAAAGCAGATTATACCAGCAAAAGTTAGGACTAAACACAGATACACTATTCCCAAGGCAATTCGTTCTGCGGTGCTCCACTCGGGTGGTGTTACAGTGTTATGGTCACCAGTCCAACCCCCAGGACTCCAGCAAAGGTGCCAATCAGGAACAGGTACCAGATGGACAACGGTCCATTCTTGGGAGGAGTTTTCTCCCCCAGCAGGCAACCTCCTGAGCTTCAGGGCCAGCAGTCACAAGGTAGGTCTGGTCCCTTCTGCATCAGGGTCTGCAGCTGCCCTGGCTCAGCTGTGGTGGATCCAGGGGGTGATACCTGCAACTTTAAGGGCAATTGGGGTGGTTAATAGTACTAAGTGGGAACCTGTCCAGGTTGGCTGGAGGGGTTCCCTCTTCCAATCTTTTACCCATACCTATTGTCCTGGCTGAAAGGAGTGTGCTGGCCTCCCTTGGGGCTGGAGTTCCTGGCCTGCTGGCCTTATTTATGGTGTCTAAGGCTCGTCCTAATTGCTCTAGATATTGAGTCTGGTCTAGTTCCCTTCCTAGCCTCAAATTCTGTCCTTTTTCTAACTTTACTCAAACATAATCTTCAGGCCGAATGGAGTGCTCTGGCCTCCCCTCTTGGCTGCATCCTGAATCATTCTCTCCTTTCAGATATACACCCACTCCATATTCATATAAAGGATAATGGACGAAGCTCTCATCTTCTTGTAACTACTTCTGACTGGACATGGACATCGTCCTACCTATCCTTGGGTCAGGGGTGCTCTGAAAAGGGGGGGTGGGGTACAGCACAGAGGAAGTCCTTCCTGTAAGGGAAGGACCTTACAGGATCCTGTCCAGTTGGCTCTCACAAGGAAGTCTCAGGTTTGGTGTCCAAAAGCTGGCATTACTGGACTTTTGGCATTCTGGTCGTATTCTGGAGATGACAGATTAGGCAAGAAATGGGAGGCAAAATTAAATCATAACCATTAAATGATGAAGGCAGGGACTTAAGAATGGCGTATCTGGAGGAAGGTGTGTAAGGCCTGCTATACCTATCCAAAATTCTCGTGGCCCACCATACTTCACTCGGGCTGAGGGGACTACATTAGGATTTCCCTCCTTTCAGATTTCTGAGCCTTTTCTGTCCAAGCCATCAAGACAGAAAAGGAAAAAGTGAAGCCCACAGCCGGCCTGAACACTTCACCAGCTTAACCACTTAATTCAGTGAAACCATTGAGCCTCAGGGGGTGATGATGAAGATGGGCTCCTTGAGTGAGGTCTGTATTGTAACCAATCACTCATAGGCATAGGCAGGTCATAGGCATACATCTTATGAAAACAGAAGAGCACACAGGGTAATTCACACAACAATCCCCAAACTAGTCTCTGTGCCTGTGAGACTGTCTTTTGGGAAGACATTCTATTGCAAGGTCCTTTGCATCTGTAAATTGAACATCCCTGGTGATATTAAAAACCCAGTTTCAACTTTCAAATGAAAACAAACTTTCAAGACAGTTAGCTGCACCATTCAGATGTCCAACACTGAGCATTGTGATTTTCCTTGAATCACCATTTTTCTCCTTAAGATCACCGTTACTGTTATTACGGGGACTACTTTGAGTCCCACTTTTAATTTTTCCTGTTTATTTGCATAAACACAGCAAGAGTAGCCTGGATCTCCTATGATCTTTAAGTCCACTTTGCTGGAACTCACACAGGGAACCCTTAGATTGACTTCTCAGTTCACCCTTCAGGGCACAGAAGCAGAGCCACACATCTGCCATCTGGCTTCACCTGTACCAGTCATTTCACTCAAGTCCTTGAGCCTCCATTGTGCTTACAGGTTCCTTTTTAGCTATCTTTCAGGAAAGCAACCTTCGTTTCCTCCCTGGAAAGACTGGCACAAACCGCATAACCAACCAAAGTACCAGGTTTTCTCTCATGGGCTTCCACTAGCTTCGCAAGTCAATCCCAGTTCCCCAGGGCATTCTGGTGATGACCAGAACCCATACATGCCTCCTTCAGGCGTGACATTCCAGTCAAAGTCTTGGTTAACAAAACCACTATTAATGACTGGTCTTATTGGTTTTATGCAAAGAAACCTTACATCATCACATACTCCTTCAGAATGACAAATTCTGGAGGGATCAGGTAGAGAGAAAAATACAAAGCATGATGGAAAATCCTTTTCCTTATTCACTTTCTTACAGAGTATGTAGTTTCAACCTTTTCTGGAATCCTCAATTTCCTTTTTAGAGCAGATACAGAGCAAAATCCAAAACACAGAGTTCCAGAACAATACACAGGTAGAGGCATTCTCTTGCACCAAATGGGTCCATTGGTACCTCATAGAGACATACTCCTTCAGGCCCAGTCTCTTGGCAGAGACATGCTCTTTGCTTCAGGCTGAAGCGCTCATCAGCCCCAAATGACCCTTCTTGGGTCCCAGGCAGCAAAGGCATTCTCCCCAACTGGCTACGGCGACCTTCACTAGGTCCTACAGGTACAGAGCATTTCTGATCAGAAACAAAACCAGTGGAGACTTGCTCCTTTCAGATCCAGTTTCATGGCAGAGACATGATCCTTTGCCTCAGGCTGAAGCGTTCATCAGCCCCAAATGACCCTTCCAGGGTCCCAGGTGGCAAAGGTATTCTCCCCAACCGGCTATGGTGACCTTTCCTAGGTCTTCAATACAGGTTTCTGATCAGACCAGAACCAATATGAGAAATTTGCTTTTTCCCATGAAACCAGAAAACAAGTAGTTGAGGTTTACATTACTCCAGGTTTAAAACTTTTATATCTTTTATACATATTTCTGCTCATCTAGATTTAACTATTTACTCAAAATTCTTTTGCAACACTCACAAACCCTCTATTCTTCTTTTTCCTTCTGATATCCACTAGGCTTCTCAAAACTTTCACTTCTGCAGACCTTCTGCAACATTCACAAACTTTCTATTTTTTCATACGCTTTCAATCCTGGTTCCTTTCCCACACTGGGAAGGACTATACTTAAACTCAGTATGTGGCAGCCAAAGGTCCCTAGCTTTACAAACACTTGTATGACATAACAACCACTGTCACCCTGTATCGGGATTTGCGGTCTCTTTCCCGAAGAGGAATTTCAAACCTTCCTCCAGAATGTAGGTCCAATTTTCCCTTTCTGCCTCAGCTGCAGCAGAAAGGCCTGTGTCTCCCTTAGGCAGTGCCCATTTTACCCGTGTGTGGTGAATACAGGGCTTAATTCCCATCGGCTTCAGGGAGGAATGCATTGTCAATAGGACATCATAGGGACCAGTCCATTGTTCAGACAGCTGCTGCTCATCTGGAGTTCCTTCAGCCCAAACAGTTCAATTGACCTGCTCGCAGATCTCAGGTGGGAAGGGTTCACCTCCGGGGCCTCCAGGACAGGTCAGGAAAGCCTGCAACTGGAGGGCATTTTCCAGTGGGACTTCCACACACAGCTGCTGTCACCTGGGGGAAAAGGTTATTTGTGCATGCAGTTTGCACAGCAAATCTCAGCCCAACAATGGAATGGGACAATCAGGCATATACAGAAAACTATGTGTAAGCTTTTGACCCCCAAGCTGACATTGCAGAGGTTGCAGGAATATCTGTTTTTGTACCTGGCCAGACACACCAGTTACCGTTACTTCATTTGAGCTTTTTCCAGTCAACTTTGTATTCAGCACTGATTATGTGGCTCCTGTATCCATAAGAAAGTCAATTGGCTTGTTTGCCATGGTTACTTGTACCTGGGGTTCCTGTGGGGAAATAGTGATGGGTTGGGAGATGTCCAATGGAGCCGCTGGGCCTCCTCATTTGTTGTCATTCTCTATTTCCTGCCTTACCACCATTCGACCTGGATCTTACTCTTACTTTCCCTTTTGCGATGTGGGCACTCATTCCTCCAGTGTCTTTCCTCCTTGCAAGGGGCACACTGATTAATGCCTATTTCACCTTTCTTCTTCTCTATAGGGCCTCTTTTGCCACTGGCATGGTGGCGGGCACCTGATGAGTTTCTTTTCTCTGCCCTAGAGTCCTGCTTCTTTTGGTTTCTCTGAGCTAATTCCAAAAGCACTGTGGGCCGTTTTGCTTTCCCTGCTTCCTGGGCATTGTAGACTTTAAATGCTATGTCTATTAGCTGGGGGGAGCTCATTCCCAGTACTCCATCTACATGCTGGAGTTTGTTCCTGATATCTGGGATGCTCTGTCTAATAAAAGTCATGTTTATTATCTTCACATTTTCTGGTGCCTCTGGATCAACATCAGTGTATTTCCTATGTGTCTGATGTGTCTGTTCTAAAAATTCAGAAAGATTCTCATTGTGGAGACACTGGGTCTCCTGATCAGCCTTATTTAGAACCAATCGTCTTTCATCTGCAGTTACCAGAATGTTCAGGAGAGCCTGTAGATCTGCCCAGTTTGAGTGATAAGTGGCAAAAATACAGGCAATAAGATCTGCCATCTTCTGAGGATCATTCCTATATGAGGGATTGGCATTCTTCCAGTTCAGTAAGTCCGAAGTGGAGAATGGCTTGTGGGCCCAATAATAGCCAGCGGGCTGGCCTTCCTCATTTATGCCACCTATTGGGTATTGCCTCAAAGGGCATTGGGTGGGTACACCTTTTGAGGCTCCCCAGTTATAGGAGGTACCCTGGCGACTTTGGGGGCGGGGGTGAGACACATTCCTCAGCAGGTAGGAGTGTAGCAGTTGGCTTAGCAGTCTTCAGGGGCAGTTACAGGAGAAGACAGCACTGAGGTGGCTTCCACCACCTGTGGAGGGGGAGGCATCATGGCAGTGGCAGTTCCCATCACCTGTGAGACTGGCGGTGTAGAAACTTCTACCAGCCGTGAAGGTGACAACTCCATGGAAGTCCCTCTCATCTGCAGGGGGTGGTGCCCCCAGGCTTCATGCTGCAGAGGGGGTTAGGCCCCCCACACCTGTGAGGGGGTGGCCCTGTGGAGATGCCCCTCAAACCCAGGGGGTAGGGTGGAGGCACAGTGCAGGCCCTGCCCACCTGTGAAGGTGCCAGGGGTCCTGTTTCAGCAGCCAGGGAGGCTCCAAAGGCTCCCCCCACCCACTGGGGTAGTGCACCGAGGCCCCAGGCCCCAGCAGAGGCCAGACCCCACCCACCTCCAAGGGTGGACCCGTGGCTCCAGCTCCAGTCTCCGGAGCCAAGGAGGCCTCTCCCCACCACCCTCAGGTGTGGCAGGGAAGTGGAGCCGACTAGGGGTTTATTTCCTCCCCAAACCTGAATACAGGTTCCCTCCGGGACCAGCCCACTTCGAAAGTTGGCCACTCCGAGGAACAAAAAGTTTCCAACTGATCAGGTGTCGTACTGGGGTCCTGTCCCCTGAACCGGTTAAAGTTCCTGAGGATGCAGTCTAGGATGGTAGACTGTCCTCCACCCATGTTTCCCGCCCAGTGTCAGTGCAGACAAACAAAGGAAGGGGGAGGGGTTTTGCTTTCGCCTGCCTGGCCTCTCCTCTCTCAAGGGACTTAGGTCTGTCTTAGCTAAGGCTGCCCGCATAGAATCAAGGTTAAACTCCCAGCCGTTATGCTGTATGACGAATTGAGGAACCACAGTTAGGGCCCACTCTTGCTCCATAGGCAAATGCCAGTGGAGCCACAAACACATTCACTCCAGACACTCACACTCTCACACTCGACCGGAGTTTATTATGTTCCCCCCCGAGAATGGGGAACTCTGCCAGAGGCTGCTTTGGCCTGCCAGTGGCCGTTTTGGCCAGAGAGGTGATCAGGCTCTCCTTCTGCCCAAGGGTGGGTCAGGTCTCGGGCCAGGTCCCCAAGGCACTTACCGCCTTCCTGGCGCCTTCCTGGATGGCTTTAGTCTGCTTCCCCTGAGTTTTCAGGTCGAAGAGAAGCCCGAGGTCCTGGCTAAGGGGAGCCCAGCTTCTTGGGACCCGAAATCACTGGGGCATATGCTTTCCTGTAGTCACCAGGCCCACCTCGCCAACCCCAGCCACCTTCACCGGAGGCAAATGGCCTGCTCATGTGAGTTGTTTCCCAGTCAGGGAACCAAATGTTGCAGAAAAACGGACTCTTACATGATTTGGGGTGACAGAGTAAGCCTTTATTCATGCACTCGCAGACCCAGAGGAGGCAGTCTCCAAATCCTGGGCCCCAAGGAGGGGTTAGGTGGGTGGCTAAATACTCTCACAGTGAGGCAAGAAGAGGAGGGGTCAGGATACAAGCAAGGGGGAGGCATAGACATAAACCATCTGGGGCCTGGGACAAGGTCAACAAGGAACTATCTGGAGCCCAGGACAGAGAGGAGCCAGCAGGGGCGTAAATTATCTGAGGCCTTCTGCATACCTGGGGACAGAGAGTTAGCTTTATTTCCTGTGACAAGTCAAATAGCTTTAATTGATATCTTCAGAGCATTTCACTCAAAAGCAGCAGAATATACATATTTTCCAAATGCACATGGAACATTTTTACGATAGACCACATGTTAGGACACAGAAAAAGCCTTAGTGAACTTAAGAAGATTAAAATCACATCAAGCATCTTCTCTGACCACAATGTTATGAAATTAGAAATGATTCACAAGAAGAACACTGAAAAATACACAAATACATGGAAGCTAAATAACACGTTATTAAACAATGAATGGGTCAACATCAAGATCAAGGAAGAAATCAAAAGATACCTTTCAAAACATATGAAAATGAAGACACAACAATCCAAAATCTGTGGTATCTAAGGAAAGCAATCCTAAGAGAAAAATTCATAGCATCTCGAGATGCATCTCAATTCCAGGCCTATCTCAAAAAAAAAAAACACAATAAAGAACACAAATAAACAACCTCACTTTACACTTAAAGGTACTTGAAAAAGGACAACAAACAAAACCCAAAGTGAGTAGAAGGAAGTAATGAAGATCAGAACCAAAATAGACAAAATAAAGTCTAAACAAATGATACAGAATATCAATGAGTCTAAGAGTTATTTCTTTGAAAGGATAAACAAGATTGACCAACTCATCAAGAAAAAAAGAGAGGGCACAAAATTAGAAATGAAAGAGGAGAAATAATAACTGACACCAAAAAATACAAAGGATTATAAGAAAATATTATGAACAACTATATGCCAGTATTTTTAATAAAAGTACCTGAGTTCCTAAAAGTAAAGAGTTGAATAACTAATTGGCTTGATTAGACAAATATGTTAAGATTGCTAAGACATAATCTCTTGCCAAAATTCTGATATTTCATATACTTGGATTGGCCATTGTTCTTGAATTATGATCTTGAATTATGAAAATTTTTGGTTCACATTTTTCTCCTGTTTATCTCTAAAGAGAGTCTATAAGCCAAGGCAATTAATAAAATTTCAGTTGGTAGCATACAGAAATGTATTGTGACCTTTACCAATATTAAAACATTAACAATAATAATTAAAGTGCTAAGTTTCTTTTTTTCTAAGTTACTGGCAATACCACTAGGAGCAGCAGTTGAAGCATTGGAAGAATTATAATTGAATTTCTCCATTAAGAAACCTGACATGTAGCCCAAGCATTCCACGAGAATGATAATAATGTGTTGTAACATATTATTTATTCTATATAATAATTCCTCGTGCAGTTAAATAATGGTTGCATTTATAAATAACATCTGGTCAATGTTTTTTGAGATATGTGAAGCCAACTACTTGTAAAAGCCTGGAAGATGTGAATATATACTTCATTATCTCTGTTTTATAAGGATGCACTTTGTATGCCCATAGAATAAGAATGGGATGAGACAAGGGTAAGTAGTGGTCTTCTGTGTTGAGCTCTGGAGACAATCTCCAAACTTTCCTTTAGTAATAAACCACGTCATGATGAAAGAGCATTTGACATCTAGGGTTGCAGAGAGCTGTCCACTTCACCACAGTAGCTAGTGTTGAGCAAAGGAATACTCAATCCTCTAAATTTTATCATTAAAAAATTAAATATAGATAAGGAAATAACAGCAACGTGAACAAGAGGATACCTGTGGAAAGAAAATTTGTTAACTCCCTGGGAGAAATTCAACAATGGCCAAGTTAGTCTTTTTGTAAAAAGCCTGCTTCACACTGGGCCTCCAGGGCTGTTTGTTCACATGCCAGAGCACCAGCTATTACTTTCTTAACATCCCATTTCTGGAAGAATGATTCCTCACAGGTCTTCCTCACCTCTTACACCATATTTGTGTAGGAGCATCTGAAAATGAACTGGATAGATAGCTGAGATACAGCATTTCTTTTCAACAAAAATTCTACATTAGTAACCCCCAATATTTTATTTGAAAGGGTTCAAAGATAATTTAAATAAAATAAAGGTCTATTAATTTGATCAAGCCATAAAGGTGGTTGGGTAAAACACGAACTTCAGCCTGTTTGATATTATAACTCATTCATGTAACCAACATTTCATAAATAAATAGAAAATCTGCTTAAAAAGCATCTTCACACACCCATCAAGAAGATAAGTCTTACCAATTGAATTCTAGTTGTTTTTTTAGATGCAGGCAATTAAAAAAAACTTATTTATAAAAACAACAGAGAATATAAAAGTTGTGATGTGGCACTGTTGTTTAATTCTTTGAAACCTTTTCAAGAATGTGACAAAGAAAAATAATCAGGTTGATTGATATTTCCTTCAATTATTTCTAAGAGAATAGAATTAGAACCAACCTGATTTTAAAGGGTTTGTTTCCCAGTCGTAACAAATATTCTCCAAATCTCAGTGGCCTACAATGAGGTTTAACTGTCTCTCATGCTACATGTCTACATGTCATCTGCTTTCTGGATGCGGGCTGCCAGAACAGACTCTGTCTGGAACATCACATTGTTGTGGAAGAAGAGAAAGAATGGTGGTCAGTCACACACTGGTTCCTACAATGTGTGCTCACATCTCTCTCAGTGTTCATCAGCCCCTTTGCCCCTCTGAGAACAACAGGGACAGGGCTGTATAATCCAGTGACAGAGCCTACAATCAATGGACTGAATAGGGATGAATCATAATCCAGTTCCACATTATGCTAAAGGTTTGGATGTTAATGGAACACCACCGAGTAAAATGTTCATTTTCTATAAATCCCTCTGGCCACATTGAGAAGAACAACAGATTGGAAATAAGCAAGAGTGGATTTAGGGAGAAAAATTACGAGGTCATTTCAGTTTTTCCAAGCAAAAAAAAAGGATAGTGCTTTAGACTAGGGCCGTGGCAGTAGAAATGTAAGAGAAGAGGGAATCTAGTGATGAGCAGAGAAAAGCGGGCATGAGTGACAACTCTGTGGCCCCAGCAGGCAGGTGGTGGTGGTGGAAGGCATGCAGCTCACCTGGTTTCTCACGTCTTACCAGCTGCTGGCTCCAGTCTTTTGAGAAGTCCAGATGCTCTAGTCCGGGGGTGTCCAACCTACAGCCTGTGGGCCACACGCAGCCCAGGTTGGTTGTGAATGCAGCCCAACACAAAATTGTAAATTTACTTAACATATTTTAAGTATTTTGTGATTATGTGTCATAATGTATTTAATGTGTGGCCCTAGACAACTCTTCCTCCAGTGTGGCACAGAGACACTGAAAGTTTGGACACCCCTGCTAGTCTCTGCTCCAGGGTCCTCTGGGTTCTAATAAACACTTCTTCTTCTTAAAAAAAAGTATGAGGTAATAAAAAGGGAAACAAATATGTTAACACGATGATGGGCTGATGACTAAACTGACATATGAGTGACAGAATGACCAGGGGAATTAATTCATGTCCCCAAAGGTCTAGAGCATGATGAAAATAAACTCAACCAGAAGTAAAGGAAAGGTCTGTCCACTGGGCAGGTTTCAGAGGGATCGTTCCCTCTTCTCCATACAAAGGGAAGGCTCTCCCTTCCTCCCAGCAGCCAAGACCAATGTCAGCTACAAGAGAGAAAAGAGGGGTGAGCAGGAGAGATAGAGGGGTGGGAGAGGGAAGTGGAGGATGGATGTCTCTTTGCAACCTCTACGTCATCCCCACCACCCCTCCATATGGCCTCCCTACACTTCCCTTTCAGAGTTCCAACCTGCCTTTCAAGGGTGGAAGGACTTGGGATTCACAAATACCCAAAAAGAGATTTTCTGTAGCAGCACCACCAGCAGCAGCAGCAGCACCAGCAGCAGCAGCGGCAGCAGCACCAGCAGCACTGGGCAACCTCAGAGGAACTTGGAGCCCAGGGTCCTGGCAGTCACTGAAAACCTCAGACCCTCCTCTGTCCTGGGCTGACTCACAGCTGGACAGACACATTCTGAGACCGAACCACAGAGTGTCAGAGCTGAGGGGGTACCTAGATCTCATCTACTCCAGGGCCTCGAGTCGCAGATGAGAAAGCCGAGCCCAGAGAGGGGAAGGAAATCCCTCAGGGGGACGCAGTGAGTGCCGGAGTGGGACTGGACATGAGCCTCAGACGCTTGCTCAGACCGAAATCATTTCCTCTGGGAGACTCCTGGGTGATACCCACTCTTGAGAATAATTGACAGTCCTGAACACTCAGAGCTGCACATTGCAGGTGCTCAGTTGTTGACTAAATAGATAATTATAATGGGACACAAAAAGCAGGCCTTGAA
>PVKM010017826.1:0-25557 GCA_004027735.1 Carollia perspicillata
ATCTTCTTTTTCTTAGATAAGTCCCTTTAACATTTCATATAATAAGGGCTTGGTGATGTGAACTCCTTGAACTTAACCTTATCTGAGAAGTGCTTTATCTGTCCTTCCATTCTAAATGAAAGCTTTGCTGGATAGAGCAATCTTGGATGTAGGTCCTTGCCTTTCATGACTTTGAATATTTCTTTCCAGCCCCTTCTTGCCTGTAAGGTGTCTTTTGAGAAATCAGCTGACAGTCTGATGGGAACTCCTTTGTAGGTGACTGTCCCCTTATCTCTTGCTGCTTCTAGAATTCTCTCCTTCATTTTAATCTTGGGTAATGTAATTATGATGTGCCTTGGTGTGTTCCTCCTTGGGTCCAACTTCTTTGAGACTCTCTGAGCTTCCTGGACTTCCTGGAAGTCTATTTCCTTTGCCAGATTGGGGAAGTTCTCCTTTACTATTTGTTCAAAGAAGTTTTCCCCTTGTTGATCTTCCTCTTCCCCTTCTGGTACTCCTATAATTCGGATGTTGGAACATTTAAAGATGTCTTGGAGGTTCCTCAGCCTCCCCTCATTTTTCTGAATTCTTATTTCTTCATTCTTTTCTGCTTGGTTGTTTCTTTCTTCCTTCTGGTCCACTCCATTGATTTGAGTCCTAGTTTTCTTCCCATCACTACTGGTTCCCTGTGCATTTTCCATCATTTCACTTATGAACACCTTCATTTGTTCATCTAATTTGCGACCCAAATCAATCAATTGTCTGAGCATCCTGATTACTAGTGCTTTGAACTGTGCATCTGATAGGTTGGCTATCTCTTGCTTGCTTAAATGTATTGGCTCTGGGGCTCTGAGCTTTTCTTCTGTTTGAGTCATTTTTGGTCAGGTGGTGCCTGTTGCATATGAGGGGCGGAGCCTTAGGTGTTCACCAGGGTGGGACAATCTAGTTGCAGGGTTATGATGCTGTCTGTGGGGGTGGGGTCAGAGAGGGAACAATGGCACCTGTTCCATGCTCTCTCGGATTTGTGTTCCCTCCGCTGCCTCTCACATGCAAACTGGGCCTCCCTGGTGCTGGTTCCCAGATGGACAGGCCTATGCACACTCCAGGACCTTGCAGGTCTCCCCGGGGACCTCTCCTGTGAGACTGAGAGCTTCTCCTGGCACCTTTTCAATCAGTGTTTTTAGGCTTTATTTCCCATCGCTGGGGCCCTGGGCTGTGTGATCTGTCTCACTGCCTGCTCTTGCCTAGTTTATCTGCATGCAAATGTGTGTCCGCTGTGGGCCAACTGCCCTGCATGCCTGCGTGCTCTGCTCATCTCCTCCCTGTGTCTGGGGTCTGCAAGCTCCATGCCACCTATGCTCCCCGGGGCTCCCGGGTCTGCCAGCCACTGCATTTTCCTGCTGCGTTCCCTCTCTGCTGGCTGCTGACTCCGCCCCTCTTACTGGTCTGGTTGAATGGATGTCGGACTTCTGTAGTTCAATTTTCTGTGTTCTGGTTGTATTATTGTTTGTAAATATTTGTTGTCCTTAATCTTGGTTGTGAGAGGAGGTACAGTGTTTCCACCTATACCTCCATCTTGGTCGGAAGTCAAACTGTATGTACTTTAAATGGAAGATTCCTTTGTCTTTCCATGGAACTCTGTCTCCAGAGTTTTTGCCCATTGGCAACAAGTGGTAGGACCCCATTCATTGTTCAGTTAAAACTTGATCACCCTCAATATTGCACTTTGCTTGGTAACTTCTTAGGCATCATTATAAAGAAGCATTGCTTCTTTTAATAATACTATATATTAATTTAATACCTGGATTAAATCTAATTTAAAGGGAATATAATGATGATGATGATGATGATGATAACAGCTAAAATTTTTACAGAATTTACCATATGCCCAGAAATGTCTTAAACACTTAGTTAATCCATTTAATCCTACCATGAGCCCTATTATGTAGGCATTATTATTGTTCCTGTTTTACAAATGAGGAAACTAAAACACACAGGGCAGTACCACAGATAACAAATAACAGAAGCAGAATTACAACACAGGTGGTCTCATACCAGAGATCCAGTTGGTCACATGCCAGAGAGCTTTCTAGAGTATTGTATACCTTTAATGCATTTGTCCCACAAAGACCAGTTTAAATACAATTAGAAATGACAAGTTATGATACAATATGATACAGCATTTCAATTATTTATAAACTCAAGGGCTTATATGAAACACATAACTTCTCACAGTTCAAATAAAGGTGGAAATTTGCAGATTGCATTTGGATAACAAAGAAAGTCCTACATAATAAAATCAGTGGGAAGTTTAGGAGTCAAAACAATGTCAATTACAACTTGGTAGAAAAGTCTACTTACTTTTCTGAGTCCAAATTCCCTCATAGAAAACATGGAAGTGATGCTCTTACTCTAACTTGATTTGAAATTATATGGAAAGATATATTAGAAAAGTATTTTATGAATCATAAAATTACATATAATTTGTTGGGAAACAGAAACCTTTATAAACCCCTTCTACAATATTGGGTAGTACTAATAACCTGAAAAATAATGAGCCAAACTGTATTAAGATATTTAGGAGATAACTTGCATTCATGGAGACATAATATCTAACATACAGTATTCCTGTGAACACTCTATAACTTATTGCAATGTCTACGCACTTTTCAGCCTCCTCTCCTAGCCATTAGGTCCTGATAATATAAACCAAACAACAAAAGTATTAAAGATGACTCAAAACAACAAACTAAACTCAATATAATTTGAAGCAGCAGAGCTGGATTTAGAGCCCTAGTCTTTCTAAATCCTAAATCCACACCCATTTCATCATGGTTCATGCCTTCTCTGGAATTTTAAAAAAAGGTAAAAACAGGTGAGGAAAGCCAAAGATTTGTGAAAAAAGAAGAAACACAAACTATACTGTTTTGCCAATAGAGAAATTAATATGTTTTCATGATTGATCAATAGCAGAACAAAAAGAATTATCCAGGAGAAAGGCCCAGTTATATAAATGATTTAACTATTTATAAAATGGTATACTTAATCAGTAGACAGATTTTTTTCTAAAAAAATATTTAGAAACATTGGCAATTAGAAAGAAAGACTTAACTTACCTTCAAATTTCATGTGATATCAAAAAAAAACCCAGAAAAGTAAGAGTTAAATACTTTTTAATTGAAAGAAAGTTATAAAATATTTCCAATTTCTAAATAGAAAACGTTTTAAAGTTCAAAATCAAAGAACTCACTAAAACACAAAACACACTAAAACACAAAATTGCTACATTGTAAGGACTGAAATTAAAAAAAATTACAGCTACTAGAAGAAAATATTGGCAGCAAATATAAATGATTAAATTGAAACTATATTTTTCTAAAGATATTATAGATAAATTATGAAAGCAAAGAAATCTCAAAAGAGACAATGCAAACATTAAGTATGTGGGAAAATGGTCAATTCCACTAGCCATTTAAAAATTCTAATTAAAGCAGCAATCAAAGATCCATTTTTTAACCCATGATTTTTTTTAAATGTACAAATTGACAACATCCAATTAGGGCAACAATGTGTTTAAAATAGTGCAATCTTATATTACTGGAACTTTTTGAAAGCCAGGAAAAAAAGTTCATATTTTTAGGTCTAGAAAATTAATTTCTTAGCATTCAAGAAACAGTTCTCAATATAGAAAATATTATTGAGGAATTACATAAAGTAATAAATCAAATTACTTTGATTTATCAAAAGTAATTACTTTGATAATCAATTACTTTGATTTGATGAGAATAAACCAAATTTAAAAAAGAAAACTATTATTTATTGAGTTATGATATAGGAGAAAGCCTTTATAATGATGGTTATAAACCCTTCCTGGGGTAGCTCAGTGGATTGAGTGTAGATCTGTGAACCAAAGGGTCACCAATTAGATTCCCAGTCAGGGCACATTCCTGGGTTGCGGGCCAGGTCCCCAGTAGTGGGTACGCGATAGGAAACCACACACTGATGTTTCTCTCTCTCTCTTTCTCTCTCCCTTCCCCTCTAAAAATAAATAAATAAAATCTTTAAAAATAAAATAAAGTGGTAGTTATAAAACTAAATTACATAATGAAAAAGGCTTCATTATGTATATTGACATAGCACATGTACAAGTATGATGTCACTAAAAGAATGATACATATCATCAATATAGCAGATGTACAATAATTATACCTTTATAAACTATATTCACAGGGAAAATATACCAAAATAGTACTATTTGTGTTTGGATAGTAGGACTGCCAATAAAAAATTTGGAATTTTTAAAATTAAAAACTGGTAATATTGTTTCTATCTTTAAAATAATGACTTCATGAAGAATGGGGGAAAAGGAATTGACAGGATATCATGATGAAAAGTAAAAGATTTAAAATTTTAATGACTAATTATTCATAGAGTAGTTAGAGCATAAGGAATGTGATACAGAGGCCGCAGTGTGCGTATTTCTGCAGTTTTTGATTTTCAGATTTTGTTACAGAAACATGGAGCTTCCTTAAAATAAGTAATTAAAATAAATAATTAAAAATGCAGAAAATAAAAATAATAATCTAGATTTTCATACGGCATGTATTTTGAACATTAGAGTTAGCATAATGGGCTATAAAAGAAGACAATCTGGCTAATAAACCAAAATACTCACAGTGTATGAATGGCTTAAATTATGTCAATGGAGGAACAGAAGAAAATGAATGACTAAAGTTCACTTTAACAATAAAAGCTCTTCAGGCTATTATGTTCTATTGTCCTGTGAAAGAATATTAATAAGAATACATAAAGCCTGTTTATAAAATTACCTATAAATAATACAAGTGCTATATTATCACAGTTTCATAAAAACAGATACTGGCCATGCCTCAAAGAAAATCCACACTAACATTAGAACAGGAACTAATATTCTTTGAAATATTCTACAAAGCCTCCTTTTTCATTCTATAAATCGAATGAAAGTATAATTAAATATATTATTACATAACTTCAGGCAAGCATCTCAATCTCTCAGAACCATACTTTGTTATCAGTTTATCATATGAATAGGATTTAGATTATTTCTAGTTTGCACTATTAAAACAACCTTCCATATAAACATCACAATACATATATATTACAATTAAACTTCAAATGTAATATCTGAAGGTAAATCTGACATGATAGCAAACTGGGCTCAATTTGCCTGTCATGAAAGATGATATCTTTGTGATATACTCTATTTTCCTTTGATTGTTAACAAAGTTGAGGATATACATTTTTATCTATGTGCACTTTATTTCAATCTGCTAGTTGTCTGATCATACCTGCTTATTTGTCTACTGAATTTATTTTTATTGATTTGTAATAATACTTTATAGACAAGTTGGAGCATAAGTAGTTTTACAGTTGTTCATATGGAAAATAATCCAATTATTATTGAATAATAATATAAGAATAAACTGTGTTTTGCATACTGATAACTGTAAACCTACTTTGCCAACCCCCACCCCATATACAAGTCTTAAACACTTTAACCACTGTGTCTGTTATGAATGGTAAGTATTTTCTCCAAATCTGTAGCTTATCTTTTCACTCAATGTTGATACAGTTCTGTTTATATAAAAATTTAAATGCTAATAAAATAAAATCTGTCGAATTTGCCTCAGACTTCTGGCTCTTGAATCATGATTTAAAAGGCCAATCTTATGGTGGTCTTGATAACAATCCAGTACCCATCCCAAACATTTTGAGACAAGAATAGTGCAACAGTTAAGCACACATAATCTGGAACCAGATTCTCTGGGTATAAATCCTGGGCCATCCTCCTCTATTTAATTCTGTGGCACTCAATGAGTTATGCACCTTTCTTGTATATAGATTTCTCATTTAAAAATTGAGTAAATAAATGTAAAGAGCTTACACTAGCATCTGGCACATAAGAAGTGCTATATAAATGTTTGTTAATATTTTTTAACTTCAAATATATTTGTTACTCTAGATGCCTCCATAAAAACTTCAACAGTGCAATTTTTATAAGATTTTATTCAAACCATTTTCAGTAATTTGATAACTACCAGCACCTACTATGTATCTCTCTGACACCATAACAGCACCCAAAAAAAAAATACCGATAAGTATGAATTGTTTCTTTTTTCATGGATTTTACTGTTCAATGTGGGAGAAAGTAAAACTGCAACATGATTGCTAGGAAAAATAAAAGTGTTATGACAGATTTGATCTATTCAGATTTAGGAAGTTACTTCCATGAAGGTGTGATTCTTAAATTGAAAGTCAGTGATAAGCAGAAATTATTGTGGATAAAAGGGAAAAAATGGTCATTCTTACACATATATCTAGGTAACCTTAATTCATTTAAACTTGTCTCGCAAATAAGCAGCATTTTCAAAACAAGAGTTCTAAATAATGTTTTGTAATTCAAAGATTAAATAAATAACATATGTTTCAATTACTGTCATGTGAATTACATAATGCAAACATTGTAAAGGATTGATGGCTTTTAGAAACTCTGATCTTAAATTTAACTTTTCTTCATTTACTTTTTTCCAGATATATCCATTGTATACTTTAGAAAAATTATTATATTTTTCCAGAATATAAAAATACTTTGTAAAGTTTCAAAATATATCAAGTTGGGATTAAATAACATTCAGATGGAAGACAATCTAATTTATATGAAGAAGAAATTCACAGTCCATGCATTTGCCAAATTATGTCAGGCTAGGCTACTGATATCTGAAGATATATACTTTTAAAATAAGGTTCCACAATTAATCAATCAGAGAGTCCTAGGTTTTTTCACTGCCACCCAAAAGAAAATCATTTTGTAGGAAAAAAGTAAAACTTACTTCATCCGCCTTTCCCATAATTATTTTTAAGTATATTTTATTGATGATGCTGTTACAGTTTTCCCAATAATTGTCTCCCCTTTATCCCTCCTCTGCCTCGAACTCCCTTGCCCTGCAGCATTCCCCCTTGTATGCCCATGGGTTGTACATATAAGTTCTTTAGCTTCTCTGTTTCCCATACTACTCTTAACCTCTCTCCATCTATTCTCTCCAAGCCTACCAATTATGCTTCTTACTCCCCGTACCTTCCCATCCCCATTATCCCCCACCTCCATCCCAATGAAAACCATCCATATGATCTCCATTTCTGTGATTCTGTTTCTGTTCTAGTTGTTTGCTTAGTTTTTGTTTTTGTTTCTTAAGTTCAGTTGTTGATAATTATAAGTTTGTTGTCATTTAAATGTTCAGTTTTTGAATTTCTTCTATTTCTTAGATGAGTCCCTTGAACATTTCATATAATAAGGGCTTGGTGATGATGAACTCATTTAACTTGACTTTATCTGGGAAGCACTTTATCTGCCCTTCCATTCAAAATGACAGCTTTGCTGGATAGGGCAATCCTGGATGTAGGTCCTTGCCTTTCATGACTTCAAATACTTCATTCCAGCCCCTTCTTGCCTGTAAGGTTTCTTTTGAGAAATCAACTGATAGTCTTATGGGAACTCCTTTAGTTAACTCTCTCCCTTCCTCTTGCTGCTTTTAAGATTTTTGCTTTATCTTTAATCTTGGGTAACTTAATTATGATGCACCTTGGTGTGTTCCTCCTTGGGTCCAATTTCTTTGGGACTCTCTGGGCCTCCTCAACATCCTGGATGTCTATTTCTTTCACCAAATTGGGGCAGTTTTCCTTCATTATTTGTTCATATAACTTTTCCATTTCTTGCTCTTCCTCTTCTCCTTCTGGCAACCCTGTGATTCAGATGTTAGAGTACTTAAAGTTGTCCCATAGGTTCCTAAGCCTCTCCTCTTATTCATTTATTTATAGAGAGAAGGGAAGAGGGACAGAAAGAAAGGGAGAGAAACACTGATGTGAGAAAGACACATAGATCAGTTGCCTCTCACATGCCCCCACCTGGGGACCTGGTCCGTAACCCAGGCATGTGCCCTGGCTGGGAATCAAAACAGTGACCTTTCAGTTTGCAGGACAATGTCTAACCCATGGAGGCTCTCCAGTCAGGGCCTTTTCTATCATTTATGCGGAAACTCTTATAACACTAAGTTTTAGGAGTGCAGTGTTTGAAAAACTGTATTGCCTAGATTAGCTTTTATTTTTTTTTACTGTAGTTCTTCCTAAACTCTTAGCAAACTTAAAAACAGTCTATATAAAATGTCAATTAAAATAAGTATACGACTATTTTTGTAGCAATTCAAATAACATGGTATTTTTTTCTTTGCAGACCCAAAGGTTGAATTCTATGTAATAAATCATTACAGATTCACTCATTTGCAACAAACAAATATTTTTTCATACTGTTTGCACAAAAAATGTTGATTTCATGAATGGAAAAATATTAGACTAATTTTACTAGTCTCTCAACATGGTATGAATGAGACACAATTAAAACTTTAATGTTTTTCTGACCTACTGTCATTTAATCTGTTTTTATATCATTCAGATGTGGCACAACCCCCAATAATCAGAAAAGCTTGGGAAAGAGAGTAAATCCACATGTGTCTTTTTTTTTTAATGTAAGATTTACAGCTCACATATTTTATAAATTTTAGAATTAGATTTTTAGTCATTAAAAATGATGATACAAAAGTTACAGGAAAAAATCTACCTAAATAAGTATCACTAATTGGAATAAGTAGGTAATAACAAATTAAAAAATCCTGGAAAATATATCCCTTATAATGGCTAATAGAACAAGAGATAAAAGGAATAAATTAGTAGAGATTAAATGTTCTAAGGTTGCATGTATTAACATGGAGTGGTTGTATCCACAAGTTATGGAAAAATTCAGTGAAATTGCATTTGAATAATACTTGGTCTTAATGCAGATGAGAAATATGCAATGAGTATAAATATCAACCAATAAAGAAGGAAGAGGGGAGGAGGGTAAGGGAGCCAGACTATTAAAGACAATGGACACTGTGCTGGGCCCTCATCTATAGGCAGCACATTGTGGTGAAAAAATTATATGAAGCACAATGGCACTTTGATTTTCAATTGCTTCATTTTAACATTTCAACTATTGAAATTAAAAATGAATTTTTTATAGTTATAGTTTTAACTTAATAAATAATGGTAAGTAAAAGATTACAAATGAATGCCTTTGGAAGGCTTTTCCAATTCCAGGAAAAGCTGTGCTTTTTTGGCTCATAAAAATTATAACCTTTAGCAAAAGGCAGTAACTACTGCATTACCAAAGGGCATTCATCCAGCAAATCTAGATTCCAGAGAACATCATCATCTTAAGAAAATCATTTAATGACTCAGAGTCTGGCAATATGTCTTTTAAAATAATAACATGTACTAAAGGGTATTAATCTGCTATTTTTGTAGCAAAAATACAAGCATTTCTTTTGATCCCCTTCTTCATGAAAATGGACATAACTGAACAAGACAAATGACATTAAAACACCAACCCCCCTTCTTCACGATGAGTTTCATTTGTGAATAGGAGATAGCATTGGCTTTATCAGGCTCCAACTGGAAAATTAAATTAAGTTTTCTATTTTCATCTCAGGTCTTAGTCTAAGTTTACACTCGCTTTTATTTTTTTGAGGTAATTATTATAATAAATAACTTTTTTTAAAAAACCATGCCAACCATCAAAAAGTGAAACCTTCTACTCCTCTGAGTTCCATTCTATAGTCAGAAAATGCAAAAAAGCAGTTAACAGCCTAATTGTAAACAAAATGTCAGTCAAATGTCATAAAAGGATCATCTATTTTTAGAAACTCATGCAATTTATATTTGTTTTCTCATTTTATTATTTTGCAATGATACTTAATGTACATACTAAAAAGTTTGGGTATTTTTTTCCAGGAGATAAAGTAAAACACTTTGCTTGATGTACTAACATAAATATAGCTTCGATAAACAATCTGTAAGTTGAAAGTGAATTGAATCGGTATAAAGAGCAATTTGTTGTAAGGCTTTTAGACTTAACATACCCTATTAATATTAAAGGACCACCGAAGAGCAACACGCTAAGAGTTTGACATTTCAGTTTTTCAGAAATAAAGTGGTAGATATTCATTTTGTCATGAGTGAGTAGAAAGGAAGGATATCAGGAAACATCATAGAATATAGCAAGCAATTGCATAAAAATATTTCTTAGGATATTTACACTTAAAAGAACAATCTTGTTCTCTTGATATTAACTCTCAAATAAAAAATCACAATAGAAGAAAAAGGCAACAGGCTTAAGACTCTGTTTGTGGTAGTATTTAAAACTGCTTCATCATTTTCTCACAAGCTGGAGAAGTTACTTTGTTCTAAACCAGCTATTTTCAACGACAGGCAGCAAGAATTTAGAAAGCATGCAGTACCTGCCTGTTTAGTCAGGGACACTGACCTTTTTCTCCTAGACTGTCAAATTTAAAAAAATGACAACAGCCAACACAACAGTAGCTGTCTGGTGTGAATGAAACAAAATTATTACCTATTGTTAGATTAAAAAAAAAAAGTTTTTGGTGTGCTGCAGAGCAGAATTTTAGTAATTAGTTTTTGTGTGCCATGAAATGAAAAAGGTTGAAAATCCTTGCTCTACACTAATTTTACCTCCTTTTCAAGTACATTTTTGAAATAGATTTGTAGAGATTGCTGATTAACTCAACCACTTCAACCACAGCTACCTCTCCAAGTCACAGGTCTAGCTTTTTTCAAGACAAAATAAAACAAGACTAAAAACATTTTTTCTAATTTTAGTATTCACCAACACTGTGACTGTGGGCTGCTCACTTGTTTTCTCTGCCTGTTTACTCCCATATAAATGGAACTAGCAATACTATATTCCACATAAGCTTTGAAATTAAATAACTACATATACATACTCAAATGCATACTCACTCACATGTAGTAGATTGCCATGTGTGATAGTCCTTAAGCAAATGTAATTGATAATCAGTTGTGGCATTAACGAATGGTGGTAGTTGCCGTAACATGGACTAAGATGGTATAATCATGTGAGTAACTACAGATAATATTTAGTGAGCAGTCATTATGTACCAAAAACTTTTACATTTCACTTGTATCACTTATTTAACCATTAAAACAGTACAGTGAGGTAAATATTACTCTCATTTTCATTTATAGATGAGTAAGACAAGGGCATAGAGACCTAGACAGACAAATGAACTCAACACAAGAGAGAAATAAAGGATATGCATTTTAGAAAGCAGTAAAATAAAAAGAAAGAAAAATGTCTAGATTCCTAATACAACATACAAAATTGGCCTAGATTAAGAGGCAATTTGTTAAGTAAGTGTAAAATATAGAGACAATTAATAAAAATAATACAGTTGTAAATATTTCCCTAAGTATCAAGAAAATACTTTTTTCTTAAACTCTTGGATTCACAATTATATTATAAAATATTTGTCTGGTAGCTAATCTAAAACAAGTTTCAACATTTTTCCCAACATGAAGTATTACTAGTTTCCTTTGTATAGAAATTCTTGTTTATATGTAAAAATATTTTTGTAAGATTGATTCTTAAAACTGGAAGTGCTGGATCAACATTTTTAATTTTGAAAAGAGTCTGTCAAATTGTCCTCAGAAAAAGTTAACTATCCACGCAATTAGGTAATAACCAGCAACAGTGAATATTTTCTACTCTATATTGAATAATTAATCTTTATATTTTTTGCTAAACTGATAGTGAAAACAAGTATCTCATTGTTTTTTGCTTTTGTAGAACATTTCTATTTTTCTGTATTTGAATTTTCAACCCCAGCATCATTGAGAAGGTTTATGTTTGTGCATTTATATGCAACCGGCACTCTTCATGTCCTATTCATATTCTTTGTGTATTTTTCTACTGCACTCTTTTTATCAATGTAGTGTGAAACCCAGTACTAATTATTGGATCTGTGACCCCAAAAGTGTAGGGTGAAATCACATTGCTTTCGTTTCTCTCTCTCTTCCTACCGCTCAGCCTTAGCTGTGGAAGTTCACAGCCAACTCAAGAACTGAAGTGCCAGTTTTGTAGACGAAGAACTGACTAGGAAGTCAGAAGCCCCAGGAACATGGAGAGAGGGAAGTACTGAGGAAAATGACCCTGCAAAGTACATTATGAACTACTGGCTTCAATTCCAGACTAAGCTTATGTGAATTTATCTTAATCACCATAACTGAACTAAGAGAGGCCATCTCCCAGCTCCGAGACTAACCAGTACACAGTCACAAACATGGACACATCTGCACCACACCAAAGGCTGGAAAGATTGACCTGACATTGGAAGCACAGTCAAGAGAAGGAAAGGTGGAGCTTACGGCCTGAACTTAACCAGGACAACTCTCTACTAAAATAAAAAGTATAAACATTCTTCAGAGGAGTTAAACAAAACCTCTTTACATAATATTCAAAATCTGTAGAATACTGTGGTAGGTAGGATAATGGCCTCCAAAGATGTCCAAATTCTAATTTTCAATTTGTGAATACGTCACCTTATGTGACAGTAGGGGTTTTGCAGAAGTGATTGAATTATGTACTTTGAGATATAAAGATTATTCTGGATTATCTGGAGAGGCACATTTTAATTACAAGGTCCTCAGAAATGGAAGGGGGAGACAGAAGAGGAGGTCAAAGTAGTTCAGTGAGAGAAGAACTGAAATCACCATTCCTGACCTTAATAATGGCTCCTGGAAGAAGGGGCCAGGAGCAAGGAATGCAGGTGAGTTCCAGAAGGAAACAGATTCTTCCTTAGAGCCTCCAGAAGGGCGTGTGGCCCTGTTGACACCTTAATTTTAGCTCAGTGTTACCTGTGTTGGACTTACAGATTCCAGAGCTGTGAGATAATAAGTGTGTAGAGTTTTAAACCCCTAAATGTGATAATTTATCACTACGGCAATAAACTCAAAAACTATTTATTTTAAATGTAAATAAAATTGATAAAACTCTAGCAAGACTGTCAAAGAAAAAGAGATAAACTTAAATTAAGTATCAGGAATGAAGTGCAGGATTATCTCCACAGAACCACAGATATTAATGGGATGATGAGGGAAAACTAGACCAACTCAATGACCATAAATTTTATATCTTAAATGAAATGAAGCCATTCTTTTAAAGATACAAATTACTAAACTCAATGAAAAAATATGTATGTACCCTGAATAGTTATATAACTATTAGGGAAGTTGAATCCATAGTCTAAATCCTTCTCAAAAAGTCATTTCCAGGCCTACAATGTACCAAAAGTGATTTCTATCAAACATTTAGGTAAAAACACTAATTCCACACAATCTCCTCCAGAAAATAGAAGAGAATGTAACTCTTCCCAGTTCATTTTATGAAGCCAGCATTACCCCGATATTAAAGCCAAAGGTACAGCACTAAAAGAAAAGGAAAACCCAGAGAGAACAATATACTTCCTGAAGATTTTTCCAAAAATTCTTTACAAAATATTAGCAGAGATAGCACATATTAGTGTGTGTGTGCATTCATATGTATGTGTATAAAATACTCTTCAACCAAGTGGAATTTCTTTAAGGCGTGCAAGATTGGTCTAATATTCGAGCATCAATGTAATCTTCTATATTAGCAGTTTGAAAAAGTAAAATAATCATTTCCATTGATTTGGAAAAAGAGTACAACAAAATTCAGTACCCATTCATCATAATAAAAACTTAGCAAAGTAGGAATAATAAGGAACTTCCTCCACTGCTGAGGGCATCTATGAAAAACCTATAAAACTAGCATCATTTTTTAAGGTGAGAGTATGTATTCTTACTTCATCAGATTAGGAACAAAGCAAAGATGTTCACTCTAACTTCTCACATTCAGCTTTGTGCTGGAAGTTCTATTCATCACAGTAAGGCTTGAAAAAACAATGTAAGGAATACAAATCAAAAATTAAGAAATACAACTGTTCCTGTTCACAAGTGACATGATTGTCTATATGGAAACCCCAAGGAATCCACAAGACTCCTAAAACAAATAATTAAATTTAGCAAGGATACGAGGATATACTTGTGTCACAGGATACAAGCAACACTAAAAAAAAACAATTTTATTTCAGCACAATATTAATGTATAACTGAAAATTTAAAAGTGAACATAATTCACCAAACTTAAAAACATTTTATATTAATTTAGCAAAACCTATACAGGTACCTGTACCTATATAGGTACAGAATGTTGAAAACAATAAAATGTTGAAAACCTTACACTTTTTTACAATAACTTTACAAATGTACTGTGTTTAAGGATTGGAAGACTCAATATAGTAAAAATACCAGTTCCCGAATTGACTGTTATATTTATTTAAATTCCAATTAAAAAATCCAAGAGAGATTTTACAGATATAGATAACCATGATTTCAAAATGCATATGGAAATTCAAAGGAACTAAAATAGTTAAACTGATCTTGAAAAAAAGAATGAAGTTGGTGGAATACTGTACCAAAATCTAAGATTTACTCTAAAGATACGATAATCAAGACAACATAGCACTGGTGAAAGGACAGATACACAGACCAGTGAAACAGAACAGAAAGCCTAGAAATAGATGACTGTGATTTTTCACAAACTGTCAAACAATAAAATGAAGCCAAAAATATGTACATTAATATATACACAAATCAGCTCTATTTGCTAAAATATAGAAACAATCCAAAGTCCTAGTAATCAAAGGACTGATATGCTTCTAAAAACAAAAACAAAACAAAAGAAAATAAAAAACTTCCACTAGAGCCAGACAATTTTGTTATTTATACAAAGAGCAAAAGAGAAATGAGTGAAAGTGCCAGCCCCATGTCCATTGTCCCACAAGACAACACTGTAATTGGATCACCTGGGACTGGCAGGATAGCCTATTACTGAGGGGCCAATTTCAGTTCAAAGATAAGCAGTTTTGTAGTCTGCAACTGCACCCTAAGGGCAGTGGGGTAAATAGTCTTAGGCCTCCTCAAAACCCAGGAAGTGATAGAAAGTGTCTTATGACAGACAGCCTTCTGGGAAGATGGGCTGGTAGAAATTGGTTTCCTAGGTATTTTACAAGCCTCCTCATGCCCTCATGTTCCAGGAAGACCCCAGAGCACTTTGCCAAGACTTAGATGTGCTACAGTTAAGCTTTTCTTACCTGGTCTATGTGGAGATATGTGAGGCAGCTGCGTACTATAGGCCTTAGAAATTCCACTTAGAAATTCCACAATGAGATTCACTTTACAGAGTAAAAAGTTACCTTCACACAAAATCTATATAGAAACATTTCCAGCAGTTCTACTCATAATCATGTAAACCAGAGACTGGAGACAATCCAATGTCCTTCAACAGATGGCTGAACAATTTGTGATAATTTGCCACCTATTTAGTGGCATTCTACTCACTCATGAAAAAGAAAAAAAACTATTGATATACTAGACATCTTGGATGAAAGCACTGTGTTATGGATTCTAGATTTGTGTTTAGTAAAATTTCTTCACTTAAAAATTTAAGATTATAATTTCATCAAAATAAAATATTAGCCTTTTAATTTCATATATGATATGGATGAAATTGTGCCCCCTTAAAATTCATATGTCAAACTCTTAAACCACAATGAAGTCTCATTTGGAGACAGGTCTATTAAGGAGATGACTAAGGTTAAGTGAGGTCATCAGGGTGGGGCCCTAGTCCAAGAGGACAGGTTTACTTTATTTAAGAAATGAGGAGAAACCAAAGCTCTTTCTCTTTCTGCTTACACACAGAATTAAGACCATATGGCAATATAGCAAGAATGTGGCCATCTATAAGCCAGCAACAGAGGCCACACCAGAAACCAATCTTGATCCTGGACTTCTAGCCTCCAGAACTCTAAGAAAATAAATTTCTGTTGTTTAAGCCACTGCATTTGCAATATTTTGTTATGGAAGCCCTAAAAGACTAACACAATATGGAATTTACATTTTGTTATGAGGTGAGTAAAGGACATAACATTTGTTTCCGCAAAAATAGACAGCAAATTGTCAAAACAAAATGTATCAGATATTTTCCAATTATCCAAAATTCTTAGATTAAATTCCTGTTTCATATGATCTGATCATGGATTCTCCATTGTTTTCCATAGATCTATTTGTTTATTCCTGTGCCAGTGCTAAACTGTTTTAATTTTCATAGCCTTTATGCTGAGTTCAATGTCAACTATGACAAGCCTTAACTCATGTTCTCTTATAAATTTTCTAAAATAACTTAAAATAATGTAGCCCTCATCTCTATGTGTCTAGACAAATGCTATCCAAAGTGCCATCTACAAAGAGATAAGAGGTTGCACCAGAACACGAATTAACCTAGAGTTTAGTGCACTGTTTACATTATTTGACAGCTTATTTATAGTAAGGATTTTTTCATTAGAAAAAAAAAACAGTGCACTGATTTACACTTACATTCTGATTCATTATAATAATAGACTACTGGTTAAAAACCAACTGACCAAGCAAACTAACAAATGAACAGTTCATGTAAGTTGCTGATCAATGGATCACACTTCAGTAACACTGATTTAGACGTTTTTAACCACAGATTATCTAAAGCCAGAGAACCAAATTTGAACCAGAGGGTTTTTGTTTGTTTGTTTGTTTATTTGTTTTTATCTTTTTTACCTGCTTGTTATATATATAACACAAGTCCCTGTTATTCTTGCATTTTCATTAATGTTTCAATTAACTTTCTCCCCTCTTCCCAGGCTGAGGTTCAGAGAAAGACAGTGAACTAGAACCTTCTTCAGGATTTAGGTAGCATATAACCCTCGGTAAAATCTCTTGTATCATCTCCCACCTACCCAATGGTTAAACTCTTCTCCTTGAGTTGTGGGAAAACTACTCTGACATAAAATTGTGTGTTCTTTCCTGTTCTATTTATCATACAAATACTGGTTCCCTGGCATTCACAAATTCTTTTTTCTGTCAAGAAAGTTAACTTCTCATAATAAAGGCTCAGTGTTTAGGCTACTGTTTTGGTTTGTTGGCTTTAAACATTTTTCTTTGTGTGTTTCAGAGTCCTTAAATTATCTTCAGCCCTTTAGGGAAAAAATAGTGTTAAATGTTAGAGCCTGGTGTGAGCTATACTTAGGGGTGAAGAGACAAAGACAGAAAAGTAGTAGCAAGGAGACATTTACAATCTGGCGAAACTGACCAGCAGAGAAGCCTGGAGGCGGAGCAAGGAATGACAGAATACTAGCAAGAAACCTGACATGTGCATTTACCCAGGGATCTGTGAAAAATTTGTGCAGAGGACCTTAGAAAGACCAGGCATGGCACATTCCAGGACAATGAGTCATGGAGCAGTCAGATCATACTAGATAAATCTTAAGAACTATCTGGGATTCCAGCAGTTTCTATCTTCGACAGCCTCTATCTCACTAGTTTTTACAGCCAGAAGTTATGGGGACATCTTCCTGGCACGGAAACCCTGGACTGGGGAAGCCTAGTGTGGTCTGGACCCCTGCTTCTGAGATATTGCTCCCTATTTTCATCTGCCACATGTGGGTGTGGCACCAGCCCATTCACATTTCTGCCCTTCCCACCAGTCTCAGTGTGGTTTCTTCTTTAGTTCTGCAGTTGTAGGACTTCCATCAGCTCAATTTCTGATGGTTCTATAGTGATTGATGGTTGTTCTATAGTTTAGTTGTAGTTTTGATGTAGTTTTGTGAGAGGCGAGCCATGTTTACGTATGCCGACATCTAATTTTAAAACTCTTGCAAATATGCGGTAGAACGTATGTGCAAGAGTGTTCACAACAACATTTTTTATAATAACTGAACAACTGAAATGACCCAAATGTCTATCAGTAGTAAAATAAATAAATACCTTATTGTATACTCACACAGCGAAACATATTTAGGCAATGGAAAGGAGTGAACTATGGGTACGCACAGTCATGTGGGCGAATCTCACAAAGGTTATATTGGGGCACAGAAGCAAACCAGAAAGGTTATATATTTCCATTTATATGAATTCAAAAGCAAGCATACATAGGTGATAAAATTGAAAGGAAAAAGAGAACTAATCAGATAACAGCTATCACAAAAATCAGGATAATAGCTAACCTTGGAGACAAAAAGGGAGCTGTGACTGGAGAAGAGCACACAGAGGAATCCTGCACTATTCTATTATTCAGCCTGGGTGGTAACTGAGCATTTGTTTTTTAATACTGTTTTACATGCCTCCTCTTCTCTATTCATGATCTAGTTCACAGGAAAGAATTTTTAAAATTATAGTTGGCCTCATAGCTGTAAAAGCATACAGCTTTATTATCTTTATGTGTCAAATAAAGTTAAGAATCAAATTAAACTAATCTTAAAAGGTTTAATCAATACATTGAAACCTACCTGTCCTAAGACAAGCTTTCTGTAAATTAAATGGAAGTCATATGAAATTTGGTGCAATTATAACTTAAAAGGTTCTTGATTTTTTTCCTTGTTAATTTTCAGACATTATTTATAAATTTATGGAGTTCTTTAGGTATGATTAGTAATATGCATAGGATTTTCATACGCATTTTCGAGTTTGGTCCTGAAGCAACCCTTTTAGATATACAAAGCAACTACTGTGCCTTTCTTATTGGTTAGAAAACTAAGCCTGAAATGTCATGGCTACCATGTAATTTTAATGAATTTATATGTTAATAATAAGATGTTTATGTAAAAACAACTAATAGGAGCTAAAATTTTATTCTTTATTTTAGAGATGATAGTTCCACCTGTTTATATAAAAATAATAGAAACAAATGCACATTGTTTGAAAACCTAAATGCATATGGATTGTACTGGGCAATGAGCATACAAGAAGACATTCTTTACTATTGACACACTATTATTTACCATAGGATCTCTAATCTTCTCTAATAGCCTGAAAGCAAGGGTCATTAAATGATTAAAGAAACATGCATTTTAGTGTTATATACTAAGTAAATCAGTTGTGAAAAAAATCATTCTTTTTTTCTGTCATTTCCAAAGGCAATTCTTAGTTTCATGGAGACTCATTTCTTAGACGGTATGTTTTTCCTAGAATTTTTATTTACTTATTATTTTTTTAAATTCTCATCCAAGGATATGTTTATAGAATTTAGACAAAGAAGAAGAAAGAGAGAGAAACATACATGTGAGAGAAACATCGATCAGCTGCCTCCCACGTGCATGTACCTTGACCAGGAGTTGAACCCACAACCTAGGTTTGTGCCCTGACCTGGGATTGAACCCACAACCTTTTTGGTGCACAGGACAATGTTCCAACTAACTGAGATACCTGGCCAGGGCTCTTCTAGGTTTTTGACATGCAATCATTTTCAAACTTGTACAATTAATATTTTTTATAAAAAGCAGCCTGTTGTAAAAAATTAAAGCTTCTTGCAAGTGACCCTCATCCATTTCTTAGAATCTTCAAATTGCTGTCATGAAATGCTATAATAACTCTGATCCTGCTACTTTCGGTCTTCCTAGTAAATAAAAAAGGTACTCCTTTGGTTGCCACCAGTGTTTTCTTCTGGGCTGAGGAGATGATGTACTGATTTTTTCTCTGCCACTGCTTCCTGACATAGACAAAAAATGTTCTGAATTCCCAACAGAAGAGAGAAAATGGAAAAGTTCTTCTCATGCCAGTCTAGGAAATGGCCCTTTAATCATGCCCTTCTTATCTCATGATCATACTCTCACTTCTTTGATAATTGTCAATGGAAGTCCAACCTTCTGTGTAAGCATGTACTCTGGCTCAGTAGTTATATGGACAATCCTAAAACAGCTGGTGACTTTGTCAAAGACTGGATTCTTTATTTATATTTAAATAATAACACATATGAGAGGGCTCAATAGTTCACCTTGGATGAGGCTACATCAAGCTTATTCCTTTTCTCTGTGTTTCCTTATCAGGGTTTCAAAATATCATTGGGTCCAGTCTCATCCATGCAACTTTGTTATTTTTACATTGTAATATGAGAACATTGATTTTCCTTTCTGGTCAGGAAAGAAAGTATGTAAAGTGGGGAGACTGGTAAGAAATAATCATTTCAGGGTAATAATAAGGGATTATACAGTAAAACCAGAATAGATGCCTGTTCAAATATCTTCCTCCAAAAGTTGTTGTTTACTGTGTGACATTTACACAGTGGAATACCACTCAGCTTTAATAAAAATATTTTAAAATAAAAAATAGGAAGAAATTTTAAAAAATGGGCAAAGGACCTAAATAGGCACTTCTCCAAAGAAGACATACAGATAGCCAAATTACATGCAAAAAGATGTTCTGTATAACTAATCAAAATAAAACCACAATGAGATGTTACCTCACACCTGTCAGAATGATTATCATCAATGAAGCAACAAGCAAGTACTGGTGAGGATGTGGAGAAAAGGGAAGACTCATGTACTACTGATGGGATTGTAAATTAGTACAGTCACTATGGAAACTGTGGAGATTCCTCAAAAAATTGAAAATAGAACTATCTATGACCTAGTCATTCCACTTCTGGATATTAATCTGAAAAAACCCAAAACACATTTCAAAAAGATATATGTGCCCCTATGTTCATTGCACCATTATACAGTAGCCAAGATATGGAAGCAACTCAAGTGCCCATCAATGGAATATTACTTGGCCGTAAAAAGAATAAAATCATACCATTTGCAACAACATCAGTGGACCTTAAGGTTGTTATGCTAAGTAAAATAAGTCAGAAATAAAAGGACAAATACTATAAGATTTAACTAATATGTGGAATCTAAAGAACAAAATAAATGAGCAAACAAAACAGACAGACTTATAGATATAGCGTACAAACTGATGGCAGCCAGATTGATAATGTTTAGGGGCTGGGTGAATCAGGAGAAGGGATTAAGGTGTACAAATTGGTAGTCACGAAATAATCACAGGGACATAAAGTACAACATGGGGAATATAGTCAATAATATTGTGATAACTACATATGACACCTGGCGGGTACTAGATTTATCTGAGGAATTACTTTGTAATTTATATAGATGTCAAACTCATGCTGTACACCTGAAACTACTATAAAATAATACTGAATGTCAACTGTAATTGAAATATATATTTTTAATTATTTAAAAATTAAACTGTTTGGTGCCAGTGGGTACTAGACTTATCAGGGGGATCACTTTGTAAATTATATAAATCTGAAACCATTATGTTATATCTAAAACCAATGTAAAATAACATTGACTATTGACTGCAATTGAAAAAACTAAGTAGTTTCTGTATCTATGGTTGTTTGAAGGACAGCAAATGTCATTAACAGTATTTCTGTTGATATAGCTACCTGGTTTCTTTTTGTTTTTCTGATTTAACACTAACTTTAGCAATTTTTAAGATATTTTTAATTATGTAAAACTTACACAATCCTCTTTTTTTACTTTATTTTACTTTTTTTAAACTAAAATTTTGTTTTATTTTTTTTAAGATTTTATTTCTTTTTATTTTTAGAGAAAGGGGAAGGGAAGGATAAAGGGAGAGAAAGAAACATCAATGTGTGGTTGTCTCTTGCACACCCCCCACTGGGTGCCTGGTCTGCAACTCAGGCATGTGCCCTGACTGGGAATCAAACCAGTGACCCGTTGGTTCGCAGCCTGGGCTCAATCCACCGAGCTATACCAGCCAGGGCTTTTTTTTTACTTTATTGAAAAGGAATTTATATACTGCTTCAAAAGGAAAAAAATCTTGTGGTCTAGGAGTAGGTACCTAAAATTTAGAAGTTTTATAAAGTTGAACACTTCATTTTTTATCATCATACCAAATGTAAACAAATGTTCAAATAATGCATAATTTTATATTTCTGTTTAATTATATTATACTCCTTTCCATGTGCATTGTAAGATATGTTTTAAAAATACCTTACAAATGAACTGTTTTGGCAGCTATGTCTTTTCCCTAGAAACCTGGAGTTCACTGCTGAAAAATATTGTTATTCAGAATGGCAAACAAAGCAAGTTGTTAAACATAAGGAACTTAATTATACAAGTTAAATTAGCAAGTAGATTTTCATTTCACCTTATTTCATTATATGTCATCTAAAATTTTATTGAAATTGATGTTTATAGCTCTGATTCTGATGTTTATTGGCTGACCACCATTGGTATAGTCTTTTCTGATCAAAACTTAACCACAAAATGTGTTTGTAATTACTTTGTACTATCTTAAAAGACATTTAACTAAATATGGGAAGTAGTAGTTTCAAGAAACTTATTTTTATTTATTTATTTAATCTAAGAGTTTAAGACCATTGTTATTAGGAAGTCTTGAAATATGATTTTAATGTTCCTTGTATCATTTTAAAACAATACCTAATTTGTACTCAATTAGAAGATTGAGAAAAACAAACCCTTGTCTGAGATATGTGTGTGCAATAAGAGTTTTGAACAAATAGCGTATTTAGAGTTATTTATGTATATAATAGCTCCCTGGAGGTTTAAATGGACTTCCACTGTGGAATCCATTGAAAAAGGGGTGTTTTTTTTCAAATTTTACTGGGTATCAGAATCACCTGCACGGGTAAAGGGGGTGTAAGCTTTTTAAAATCTTAATTTGTTTGTTGAGACCTACTCCTAGAGTTTCTGACTCACTAAATCTGGATTGGGGCCTGAGAATTGACATTTCTAACAGGTTCCCAGGTGATGCTGAGGATTCTGACCTAGGACCACACTTTGAGAACCCCTGCTTTAAAATTAAAGTCACTTTCAATAGCCCCTTCGCAACCTTAGAAATTTGTCCTAAAGTATGCTCAAATTGTTAATTCTCCACTTGGCCATTGGAGATATAGCTAAGAATTGTTTTTGTTTTGATTTCTTGATATACTATTAAAAAAGAAGTCTTAGAAACATTATAGTTCCAGGGTAGAATAAAACAACAGAAACAAAAGATCCGGCACGACGTGGAAGTTGTGGTTCTAGTCCTGGCTGAGTAGCTCAGCTGGTTAGAGCACCATCCAGACACACCAAGGTTGCGGGTTTTATCTAGGTCAGGCACATACAAAAACCAACCAATGAATGCAAAAATAAGTGGAACAACAAATCAATCTCTCTGTCCTCTCTCTAAAAATCAATACAATGGTTCTAAAGATTTCACTAGTCCTAGAGAGAATTTAAGGTAGAATTTTGTAAATATAGTACAGTTTTATAAATATAGTTCTGGTCATGTTGTTATGATCAAATCAAAGTAACACAGGTTAGTGGTAAACTTAAATTATGTTAATTAGTTAATAGGAGTTCAACTTGCCCTCAACTTGTGATGGGTCAGTTTTGAAAAACATCAAGCCACTATTCTGCACATGAATTTCACCAAATGCATAATTTCATGTACTTGAGTCCATTAGTTTATATGTGCAATTCTTAAGAAGGCTTTCAGTATAATTAGCATGTAGCTCTTATTCTTCTTGATTTTGTCATGCTTTAGAAAAATGAGAAGCTCTCATATGTGCAGAGTTTAGACTTAATTTTTTAAAATAGTTGAATATTGTAGATGGAAATGTGATCTAAATAGTATGGTGCAGATTATCACAGTTGCAATAACTAGAACATTAGTATAAAGAGTCACATATCCATCTGCCTGGAGAATGTTCCAATGCAGTGCTAACACAACACCAGTAACAACATTCTTTAGAATCAGTTATAAAGTGCACTCATTTTTTTGAGAAACTTTAGCTAAATCTCATAAATAAGCACACAGTTTATACCAACTATATTCCTCCTTTCCAAAACTTGGGGAGGTATGTAACATACAGTTTCAGTTTTTAATAGGGGAGATTTGTACTAACAAGGTGCAATAAAATTCAATAAAACATGACGCTTCACTGAGTATTAATTTTATCCAAATTTTAGTTGTTCTTCTGACAAAAACATTAAAGAAGTTAGGTATTTGAAGGTAAAAATCATGATTTTACCACCTATTATCAGTAATAACAGGGATTATTACTAATATTGCTCATTGCTCACCAAAATTCAATATCCCTTCAGCCCATAAAAATGGAATTTTTGCCCAGTATGCCTGTCCAGCCATACTGCTTTTCTTAGTCCTCCCTAAATTTAGGGGTGGCTATGTAAGTTCTCGCTAATGGAGTGCAATCCAAAGTATGGGTGCCACTTATGACTGAGGCCTTAAAACTGAGAGTATGCCTCCTCCACATTAACTGTCTTTTTCCCACCAGCTAAACCCCAAGAGAACACAATTTTCATTATGCAGACCACACCAATGCCTACAGTTACAGTTACAGCATAGGAGAATGAACCTCAGTCCTTGAATGAACAATGTAGAGTAGTTCTACCGGCCAAACTAGAACACTCACCTTGGACTGTTAAAAAGGAAATAATAAATTTTTAATCAATTACTATTGGATTTGTAGTTTTTATAGAAACCTAGTTTTCAACCCAATACACTGTAGTTTAGTTTAATGCTTTCATTGCAGAGATCAGGGTAAGGTGACTGAGAAAGATTGTTTAAGGAAATATTGATAGAACATAGTGGAGCATAAACTTGAACCAAATAGTTCAGTATACTAAATATATACTAACAACGACTTTATGATTAAATGATCATGAAGAAGAAAAGCAACCAGACATCAAATGATTATCTAAAAGGAATGATGTAACTCACCCACATCTATAGGATCAAGGCAGGTAAAGATCATCCTAAAGTAAACAAAACTAATGAAACTACTCACCTTCATGGACTCTTCCCAACTCCTTTGAGGGGACAATAAAATTTGAAAATATAAAATATTTTAATTGAAATTGTTTAATGCCTTCACTTAATCTAACATTATAGGATTTAAGGAGAAGAATATAAATGGAGATCCATATATCACAGCTCTGTAGTAAATATTATCCATTACAAGTCTATGTTAAATTCTAGATCAAGTACGTCCTCATAAACAAGTAATTTAAAACCATGTGTATAGCTATGAACTTTATATATATAAATGTATGTGAAATGTCAAGAATGACAAAATGTAATTATTATTCTGCATATCTGGGAGTTCTATAAATGAGCTAGTGATGTTGGATGATTAATAAAATAAGACAGATAAGTTAAAGAATATTATATATTCCATCAAATTAATTTTACATATATTAATCTCTATATTATTAAAATACAGATTTTAGCTATTTTATTACTAGTAGTATTCAAAAGGATTAAAAATGATTGTATTCAAAGTGCACAAAACTATAATATTTTGTCAATAATATAAATCAAATATGAAATGTTTTCATTTTTGTTTATAATTTTATTCTTTAAAATATCTCCAATTAATAAATTTAAAGTTGAATGCAAATTATGTATTTCAAATTTTTCAATTAATAAAGCTGAACACCTTTAATATTCTTGAACATTTTATTAATCTGATTAAATATGTTAAAATACAGAACTATTTGCCATTCTAATATTCAGTATCCATATAATTGTCAACGTAAAAATGGATATTACAGTTCATACATGCTACCTATAGATTAATGTTCATTTCTTAATGTCATAAAATCATTCTTAGCCCTCGTAGTAACTCTTGTGCATACTGCACTACATCAAAAGTAGCTCTGGAACCACAACTTGGAACACAAATTGAGG
>PVKM010017827.1:0-25553 GCA_004027735.1 Carollia perspicillata
GATTTTTTACATTTATTTTGTATTTTTTTGGACAGTCTTAATAGAACTCAAGTTTGCACAAATACCACAACTGTGTAAATGGAGGCAAAGTATTCTTTAACTTGTCGGGACCCTTAACAGAAATGGTTGGGCATTTTGAAAAGCCACATCCCTTGTCATACCTGTCAGCCTGCATTTGTGTCTGTCATCTTCGAAATGAGCTACACACACAGGTGTGTAGCTACACACTATTCAACTGCTTCATTCTGTCTTCTAATATACATGTGCTGAATGTTGAAAGTTTAAAATACATTATTTATTTTTATAAAAAGTTACTTCCTTTGATATCTTAGTTATATTTCAGGTACGGCAATAGATTGAATTTTTTAGAAAAATGCGTGCATGTTGTCTAGATCGTTCATCATAAACGTTACGCTACAAAACTCTTGTCCAGAGAAGGGGCATGAGCATTAGCAGGTGTCCAGGCAGATGACGTATTTGGCTGGCGGCAGTGGAAGAGAGAGAAAAGGAAAAACCTCAGTGGCAGAGCGGCCTGTGCTCCAGAGCCGGTGGCCGGGGAAGGGAGTGTGCGTCCTGACAAAGACTTCTCTGGCCTGCGGCCCGCAGCTCGGTGGCCGTTCTCTGAGACCGCAGCCGTGGGGTCCTGGATGTCCGGGAAACCAGCAAGTGTTGTCAATCTTAAATGGCATCTAATACAATTGCTTTTATTCTAATCAGAGCAGAATTATGACAGAATTATAAATGTTAAGATAGAAAACACAGATGCGGGGGGAAAACGTAATTTGAATGCAAATATGTGTGCGACTATATGGTAGCTGGCTGTAGTTTCGGGAGTACATTTAGAAATTTCTCCTCATTGAAGGTGGGCTTTCTTTCTCTGCTCATGCCTGGAAAGAGCAAAGCAAATGGACTGGAGAAGTCCGTGTGTTAACAGGAGCCCTGATTTGGGGAATTTGCTACTTGTACTTTGAGAGACAAGATACCGGGAAAAGAATTAGCTGGGAGTTCTTCCTTTCGTTGCTGTTGCCATGAACTTTTCTGACTCACTCTGTGACCTGGGGTGTCCACGTATGTTCTCTTCCCCACGTGGAAATGTGTTTGCAAATATGGCCACAAGAGCAAAGGGCCCCACAGAAGGAAGGCACCGTCATTGGCCGCACTGCTTACCTGGCTTAGAGTGAACGTGGGTTTGGGGTCAGTCTCAAAAGAGCAAGTGTCAAAGGCTTGTCTGACGGATGCTTGAGGAAAGATTTCGTAGTGTGTCCTGCACAGAAAGGACCCTTCTGCTTTCTCCCACTGACGCTTGCTTTACTTTACAGAAATTTGGAACTTCCAGACCTGCTGTGAGCAGAAGTTATTTCCACCTGTCTTGTGTGGGGGTGGACATGCCCACAGATGATAGATGTAAGCTTGCCTCCTCTAAGGTCGGCGAGGGTCAGAGGGCCTGCCGAGAGTACCTGTAACATCGTACTAAAAATATTTTGGCTGCAGTATATATATTTATGGCTTAGGTACCTTTAACCCCCTCCGTTCCACACAAAGAAACTGAAACTCAGAGAGCTTACGTGACATTACACAGCTATTCAGGGAAGGGGAGCAACTAGAATCAGGGTATAAAACTCGGTTCTTACCCCTGCACCCTGCAGATGTTTCAAAACACTGTTTCATTTACATGTTCAATACAGTTAAAAAGAAAGCCATTTAAAGGTTTTTAGGGGAAAAAACCTCTTTAAGGACAATCATTTTTGCTGTTCCTTTTATGCATTTTTCTATCAAAAAGTCAATGAGGTTCTTGATTCCTTTCGCAGTGGGACCTGTCTCGTGTCTGTATTTTATTAGTCCTTCGGGCCTCCCTGGGGTAAGACCCCTGAGAGACGTCTTTTCGGTGGCTGTGCTTCCAGGGCAGGACTGCACCCACTCCTGGAGGTCAGGCGACTCTCCGCCCAGTGCTCCAGCCACAGCGCCTGCAGGTCCCCATCCAGCCCAAGGCGTCTGCATCTGATAGGCTCAGGATGTGGCCGAGTCATTCATTGATCCAGGGAAAGAGCACATTGAGAGCTATTTTCATAGAAGCTCCAGAAATAGAGGTGAGAGGCTCAAACATGAAACCACTCACAGGAAGGAAAGATCAGTTTTGAAGAACTATATTTTAAGAATTTTAAAAATCAAAGCTAGGAAATGCAACCATTCGCAGAATGAGAAAGAGGAAACTCAGGGAGACATAGCTTCTTTGTTATAATTAGATTTATGCAAAATAAAATTAAAGGCCTCCCATAAATTACTTAATGGATAATGAGCCCTTGACTGTCTGACTCAGAAATCAGTTTGTTTTGCAAGGATCCTTTAATCAGCTCCCTAGGAGGCCCAGGCCTGGCAGACCGCTCAAATACCGTAGATGACCGAAAGTAAGCTGGAGGTAGCTGTGTGCGGCAGAACTATTTTTCCTTAAGGCACTCTTAAATTTTGAACAATCTCCGTCTCAAGATCGGACATGATTGATGTTTTTCCCTTCAAAACCGTGCAAACCAGCTACAAAGCGTTGGCAAGGCGAGGACAGCTGGGGTCCGAAGCCCAGGCTTGTCTGAGGCGCGTAGGAGGCAGGGAGCTGGCCTCCTCGGTTGCAGAATGACAGGCCATGAACTCACCGTGCCATGTCACAGGGCGGCTGTAAGAGACCGTGGGCAGCAGATTCTTCTATGCCATCAAAGTCACAGATTTCTGAACATCTAACACCGAGGCGAGGTTTGAATATATTTGGGAAAATGAAATGTCATGTAAGTAAAGACCCTAAAAATAGCTTGGGATTAAATTATTTTGTTAAGTCGAATGGTGGGTCCTTTGCTATTTCAGGAAATACAACAAGAACCTTGTTTCTGCATCCTTGAACTTCAGGCTTGCCTTTCCTTTGAAGATGAGTCACACAATGAATCTTGACATTGGTTAGAGCTGGAGTCCTCTGCAGAGGGTAGGTGCTACGAAACAGCCCCTCTGTAAAAGCCTCCAGCGGAAAGGGACTGAGGCCTGAGCTGCTGGTCACCAAGGACCATCAGGCCCTGAAGACCGTCCTCCCTTGGACAAAGGTCCTGTAAACGAAGTCCCATCCACCCCCACCCCAGGCCTGAATACAGTCTACTGATTATGAGTTAGCCTAATTTTTAATTCTCATAGAAGGAGGTCTTATCTGGGACAAATGTCTCAGGAGTTTTCTGTTTAGTCTAGTTTTGTTTTGTTTTGTGTTATTTTGTTGCATTTGGTTGGTTTTTATCGATCAGAAACACAGCCACTGGGGGAAGCCCCCAGCCAGCCTTCCTATAATTGTTTCTGTGAGAATCCGTGACCCCGAGACTGTGTGATCAAATCAGGACAGACATCTTTGTTCCTTGGGTGACCAGCAGGGTGCCTGGCACTGGCACATGCAGAAAGGTGGCAAGCAATGCTTACTGCAGCGCTTCTCAAACTTGAGCTGGCTTCAGAGTCTCGCCCTAGAGAGCTTGTTAAAACAGATCACTGGGCCCCACCCCCAGGGTGTCCGATTCAGTCCCTTGAGCTGAGACCTGAGAATCTGCACTTCTAACAAGCTCCCTGGGCTGCTGCTGCTGCTGGCTGACCCAGGGACTACACCTTGAGAATTGCTGGGCTAAGGATTCTGGGTCTTGAAGTTCCCATTATTTTTCCCTGGGAAAGCTCCTTACTCCTACCCCCCAACCTACTTGGGAGCAACAGGGTGAGCCAGTCACGCCTGCTGGAATTTTCCTACAGGATACTAGTGAAACCCCCAATCTGAAGCCGGGTCCCTTTAGATTAGGACTTGGTCCATACTGAAACGCACATGCTCGTTGGAGGAGGGTCAGAAGTTCCTGTGACAATCGTTTGTTGAGCATACTCTAGGAACCAGCCACTAAACCAAACTCTGGAGGCTGGAAAATCAATACTTAGAGCTCTTGTGAATTAGGGAAGGCTGCTATTTATTTAAAAGTAATTCCCAGGTAGAGCTGAAAGATGGCCCATAGCGTGGGCATCAAAGGGAGATGAAGTAGGTCAGGCAGGAACACCACTTTGGGGTAGAGTGGGGACCCAGCTGACCCATTCAAAGTGAAGAGAAAGACCCCCTCCATGAGGGGCTTAGCAAGGCAGCAGGGGGAGACCACAGGAAGCTGCTGAATGCCCAAAGAGGACGAGGCGAGGCGGTGCCAATGAGGAAACCAGGCCGGAGGAACCGCTGGGAACGGCCACTTCCACATTCTGCGCAGGTCTACACTGCATGGAGCCCATGGAGTGGGACTGCCAGGCTGTTGGCAATAAAACTGAAGCACGAGTCAAAAAAAAGTGAGAAAATGAAAGCCAAACATTGGGAGAAACTTAGAAAAAAATAGAAAATACTATGAGTAAGAGACCCTGTTTCTCAGTACAGTCCAGAAACTTCTAGGACAGGCAGATGGTCCTTGTGTAGAGTCAAGGCCAGTGCTGACATACATGGGCCCTGTTTGCGAATTAGGAAAAGGTGCCCTCTCCGTAGACAGATATTTTAATGGGGGCTCCTCTGGGAAGATGAACCAGGAAACGCTACCCATTCTTCTCCACTCACCCAGAGCGTTTCCACGACGCCCTCAAACCCAGGAGGCTCTCTGTCAATGCCACCCTCATAGTCAGGCGACACATCACACCTGGGGTGACAGCTCGGGCCCTAAAAGGACCTCATTCATTTCTGGGTTAGTAGACGCTGGAGAAACAGAGCGGGTTCAGGCCTTTGTAGTAACACTGTGGGTTTTGTACTTGGAGAAAGTTCTCTGTGGGCTCCCTTCGGCTGCAGACTGCGACAGTCTGAGAAGTGAAGGATGCTCCAGATAAGTGAGCTCTTTTTGCTCTGAGGCACTGCCCTGGTTTCAGGATTGATGGCTGGAGCAGGTCCACCCCAGGCACAACCCTGGTCTCTGACATAGAACTATGGGAGAGAGAGAGAAAGTCTTAAGGTAGATTATGCAATAAATATGTATACAGCAACCCCTCCTTGCATCCCCTTGCATTTGGATATCGCCTTACTGTTTACAAAGTATTTTTGTGTTTCCTCTGCAATCTGTCCTTCGTGGCAGCCACCTTGTAAAGTAGGTAGGAATTGTTATCAACCCTTTACAAATGAAGAAACTGGATCTCCAGAAATGGACTTACCCAAGGTCATATGAAGGGTGCCAGGTAAAATGAGGGCTAGAAATGCTGGATCTTAGGTCAGGCTACTTTCCACCATTCCAGAGAATTCTATGTTGGCCAGTAGAAGAAATGCAAAAGCCACTAAGATAGTGCCATCGACAGAAATATGACATGAGCCACACAGATCATTCTGAATTTTGAGGTGCTAAAAGGAAGAGAGTTTAACTTTAATAATAATAATACTATTTTTTCCAATGTGTTAAAAAAGACTGTCAATTTGCCAAGTCGTAATTATAAAACAATATTAATGCGATGTTTTCGCAGTCTTCTTTGCATACTAAGTCTTTGAAATTACTGTGTATTTCACACTTCGAAGTGCGAAATGCACATTGATTTTATACGCCTCTCAACTTGGATTGGAAATACTTGATTTTTATTTGGATTTCATAAAATTTACAACTGACAAGTAGATTCATGGACTCAAGTCGGTCCAAGAACACTCAAAAGTTTTCCAGTAATTCAGGATCCGTTTCAAGTTAAACTTACATTCCTTAAGAATAAATACTTTCCTTAAATTTAGTTCCTCGGTGTCACTGGCTACATTTCAGGGGCTCAATGTCCACATGTGGCAAGTGGCTTCTGTGTTGGAGAGTGAAGCCCGTACATGTAATGCCCCAGCCTACAAACTCGCAGTCTGGTTGAGCTAGCCCGTCCTTTGGTTTATGTGTTCGCGTGGTTTCTCGTCCTTTGATGACCGTGTTAAGAGTTGTTCTTCTCCGTCCTCACCCATCATGGCCCATTTCCTTTGGTGGCGTCTTTGATAACAGAAGCTCTGTCACTTTTAGGAAACAGAGAACCATCTGGGAGAAAGAGTAGACTTCTGGGAGGTGAAGGGAGCAATTGACTGAGATGCAGTAAGTGATGCACCTCCCTTTCCTTCTGGAACATCTTTGACAGACACAGGACTCTCCTCTGAGAAAGCTCGGCTCCTCTGCTTATAACAGCTAGCTCATCTTGATAGAGTTTGGTCATCTAAATTCTGGTTGGATTTCCATAGTGACTAGAAACAGTACTCTGTTTTTCCCCCAGAGAAAAATGGTCTCGTTATCAAAAAGTATAAGCAAAAGCGTACCGCAATCATGGAACCGGGCTGAGGGCATTTCTCAGGAATACTTGAGTGTTCATGTGCCGTCCACGTATCAACACGTTTGCCTGTTTCTTTCCCTGTACGCGAAGCCTCTACCAAGACGATGTTGCAGGCTTTGAGAATGAGCATCTCCTGTGTCTTTCTTGTCCTGTAACTCCACTGGGCCTTGGTCCATGGGATTCAGGGGCTCTATAAATATTTTTCAAATATAAATTTAATGTGTCCAAGCCAGCTTTCTAAATCTCCTTATTCTTAGTGCCTCCCCTCCACTGAATACACAGGCGGAAATATTTCCTTGTCCTTGGCTTCCCTCATCCTTTGTCCTCCCTGGGGGTGGCGGTGGGGGTTGAGGTAAGGAGGGTGCAGGTCCAGGCTGGTCTGTGAAACCTGACCCAGAGTACATTTGGTTATTAAACTCATCCTCTTACACACCCTGAGTTAAGCCGGTTGATGTTAGCCACTGGGAACACAACGCTGCCTACCAGGCAAGCAGGAGCCTGCCTGTCCCCTCAAATATTTTACAATTGAAGTTAGGTATGTGTCATAGCTTTCAAGGTTTCCAGTGCCCTTAAATGCACAGCCAATTAAAACTCATTCAAACACATCTACTAAGAAGTCAAAAAAAAAAGTATTGGGATGAAGTAGCACTTCCTACTTGTCCCAAGAGATGTCCTGCTAGATAAATGTTTCATAACCAGATAAGCTTGAGAGACTCATTGCTTTTCTTCCCCTATTAGAAACTCAGTCAAAGCCAGGGGGTGGCGGGAAGCCATGTTGCACGGAAGCCCATGCAGGTTGATTTACCTGGAGCTAACTAAACTTCACTGAGTGTGGGAACTACCTTTTCAGGGAGCACTTGCAAACCACTTAAGACTTACTGTTTTCTGAACTTATTTGGTATATGCTGATTTTAAATAATCTACTTCCAGTCTCCATTAAGTTCTTAGTTACAATTTTTTAAAAAAGACATCAAGGCTAAGCATGTATTTAACGTTGCATGTGGCATATACAGTTTATGAAAATGACCAGCTTCTGCTGGTTAGTCCTTTATTCATGCTTGACCCAATAGTGTTAAACGGTTAAGGTTTTTAATACTTTCACAACCCTTGAAAATAGTAAAAGAAATGAAATATGCTGATTTTAGAAATCTGAACTTACTAATTATATTTTTGATAGTTAATGCCAGCATCCCACCAAATAGAGCATCTTTAGATGGGAACTCCATTAAAGTCTAAACCGAACCGAAAACTAACTAACTTGCATTCATTCAGTCCATGAGTCAATCATCAGGCAGGTCTGTCCATAAATATTTTTTGAGGACCAAGTAGCCATAACCCAAGACCCTAGGGATACAGAATTGAAAAACACAAACAGTCCTTATTCCCTGAATGCTTATGGCATACAGGGGGACATGAACATTAAGAAAGTAATAATAGTAGACAGAAAAGTGTAAAAGATACGAGGCTAAATATCAAGAAATCTCTACCTATTCGTCTCTAAGTTCAAATCTCTGTAAACTAAAAAAGATATGAAGAATAAGGAGCCTACATGTCATGCAGGAGGACAATATCCTTATTATATAGGAAAGACACATCCCAAATAATTGTTTATAGCATTTTCAACAATAAAATCAATGGCCCAAATGTGAAATTAATTGGAAGCTACAGTTCTATTACACTATGTTGGCGATTGAGCACATCAGATTGAATAGATTCAGAATGCCTAATTATTGTGTCTGCCACACTCATCTCTTTGAGCCATGCCTAACTTTTGGACGGCTGCCTGGCTCGTTTCTGCAATACGGTGGCCGTTGCATCTTTTTTCTCTTCTCTCCCCCACCCCACCTTTTTTTTTTAATGCATAACTTTCCTCCCTATACTCAAAGCGCAAAGGTCTCAAATGCATTTTTGCAAATTCTTGATAAGAGCTCAAGAATCTGTGAAAGTGTTGATTTCATTGAGTTTGGGTGTCAGTTGATATTTTGTCGGTGTTTTGCAGGTTCATGATTTGAAAGTGCCTGTGCGAAGTCACTTTTGCTGGAAACTGCAGCCTGGGAGCTCTTGTTGTGTTTTCAAGTCGTGTTTTTGTGTCCAATTACCCTGACCTTAGGAGTGGATGAAGATACCTCAATTGTCTGATTTCGGAGCTTAGAAAGGTGGAAGGAAAAAGAAATCCTGCCAAGATCTGAACATCCAAGTGGCTTATTTTCCATCATCGTCGATAGCTGTAGTAAGCTTCAGAACTATACATATTCTCCCAAGGAATGCCATGATACTGAAGCCGCTTTGTTAAAAACAGTGGTGTCTGCAAAACCATCAGGAGCCTCGGACATTTACAGCCAGAGATGACACTGAGCATGCTCTTATTTCGGCCCACGGTCTTCAAGTGGGGCATACTGATGGATGAGTGACTGCCTGCCAATACGTCCTCTTGTTTCTCTGTTCCTTGGATTGGACTGCACTGAGCAATTTATCACATATCTTCAGACTTACATGTGGGGTTTTTCACCACAATAGTTCTGGGTCCTTGGAACTTGCATTGATTTCATCACTTAACAGGAACTAACGGGATCCAAAGTACTTTATCATCATGGCTTTGAATGTCGCCCCAGTGAGAGATACCAAATGGCTGACGTTAGAGGTCTGCAGACAGTTCCAAAGAGGAACCTGCTCGCGCTCTGATGAGGAATGCAAATTTGCTCACCCCCCAAAAAGTTGCCAGGTTGAAAATGGAAGAGTCATTGCCTGCTTTGATTCACTAAAGGTAAGACAAAGCGTTTGCATGTCACGTCTATGCCACGTTGGACTTCCAAATGAAATGTTTTTCCTTGTACTTTTACAGAAGTTTAACACCTGGTTCTGGATTCTGTGTTCTTCTTTGTGGTGACCACTGAGAAATTTTCACTTCATTTTGTTCCTATCAGGCATATATAAGTGTTTTACAGATCCCTGTTGAAATTAAAAATACATGAGGCTGTATATTGGGTCTAGCTTGACATTCACGCACCCAAGAGTTTTAAATCAAAGTCTGGCTTGTGAAAACTCAGGATGAATATTTTATTAACGTTTGATCTTCTCGAGGTTATACAAAGGTGAGGGAATTGAATGTGTCACTTTTGTGTGCCAATCATCTGATTCACCTCTTGAGGCATTTTCTGCTCGCGTGGCTTTCTTTCCCGGCCAAGGGCTTCCTAAAAAAACACACCCGAGTGTGTTTTTCATTCTCTTGACAATTTGGCATGGTTAAGTACACCCTTAGTACTCCTTTAGAACCTACTACTATGCGAAAGCGAACACATAACACATCACAGAAGCTAGAATGGGAAGCAAGGTGCAACCCTCGATGAGCTCCCTGTTGGGGAGGGAAAATACCGCAAGCACAGAAGCAAAGGATGCAGGACAGGAAGGGGCCCGTGCTCGACGGAGGGGCTGGAGAATGACTTCTCTGGGAGTCAACAGAACGAAGAGTGGGCTTCCCGCTGACCGTTCCCAAAAAACGGTTTCCGAGGCTGTGGCACTTCAGTTGTGTCCCGAATAGGGTGGAGTTTGGACTTGAAGAAATGGGAGGATAATAGTGAAAAATGTAATTGAAGGAAATGGGGAGACTTAGCCTATAATTCTTTGTGGTTTATTTTTCCCTAAAATTATGATTCCCTGAATCCCAGATGGTCTAGGACTGTCCTAACATTATCATGATATTGTTTACCCTGGTGATAAGTAAGATATATAGCTTAATGAGAGTTTAATGTTTATATCTGCAAAAGTTTATTAAAATAAGCTTACCAAACAGTAACAAAAAGATGTTGATGCATACTCTCAATACATGATTTGGGAAATTCCTGTGCTATGAGTTTCCAAAATAGTGACCTTAGCTTGTTCTTGGGTATTGGAGGGACTGGGTACGTTCTGGAGGAAAAAATGTTATCTTAAAGTAAAAAATTATGTCTTGTAAGATGTGTAAGTCAAAATTGAAATATAAGACTTCAAATCATATGTTTAACTAGACCTTAAAGGGGAAAATTTGTCTACACACTCACAACAGAAGAATACATTGACATTCCAACAGAAGTCTTTTAAAGTTTGAAATTTTTAAAAACAGATGTACTGTCCCCTCACTAACTACCCTATTTTATTCCCTTTTTATCATCAAAAAATATTAGTTGGACTTTAAAATTATGAATCATTTTGTCTACACAGAAATGAATAGAGCAATAAATTATAATTCACATAAACTCTAACAGTATAAATAATTTTGTATTACTTTTTATTTTGCTTTTATTGTCAAAAAAGTAAAGTATTATTTGCTTCTGTGATTATTACCAATAGAAGCATTCACTATAAAAAGCAGTGTAGATTAAAAGTTAGACCTTAAAAAAATAAAAACAAAGTTAGATTTTTAAGAACATCCTTACAAACATCCTTACGTGTTATTACAAAACACGTCAAAGATGAGAAATTCATTTTTCAGGTCATCCCAATTGCTTCATTTTATTAATCCAAGCCTTCTCTGGTTGGATATGAAATAGTAAATAATCATTTTAGCTAGTCTCTTAAAACTTTTAATTTTTTAAAACTAGTTAGAGAAAGAGACCTGACTTATGAAGGCTCCGTGTTTCTTGGATATCAGCAGGACACAGATCCTTAGGATTCATGACCTTACTGTGGCTTCTCTGGGACCACAGTTGCTGGCGGAGTCCAACCCACGTGACAGAGAGTGAGACCAGTTATGTTTCCTGCAAAACCAGAAGCCAAGCCATGGGAGTGTTGAGCACTATTCCAATGAATAGCAATTTTAAAACTTTATTTTTTAGAAGTATGTATTAGAACCATTTTTAAGTGTTGAAGCATACGTACATATCGCCTCAAGTCATCAGCTCCATTTTAAAATTGTACACTTTCAGCTTATTTAATTTGAGTGTGTGCTCTGTATTTTTAAAGTTATCAAGCTGTAAAGAATGTGAAAAGAGCCCACAGGCACACACGTAAGACAGACCGGAATCTCAATACCTGCTCGAGCACTTCCCAGCCTTGGGTGGGTCATTTATCACTCTTTATCACTGCTGTCTCAGCGGTAAAATGAGGATATCACCTGTGAAGTCGACTCAAGTATGCGCCGGGTCCAGCTTGGTACCAGCATAGTCACCTTGCAAGGTCGTTGCAAGGATTACAAGTTTTTCAACGGGGGCTGATACACAAAAAACTCCCTCAAAAATCGTAGCTAAAAGAAGGGGATGACAACAATAATAATTAAGCTATTTAATTTTATTTCCTTTACTATATTAAAAGAAGACAGTGTTGCCCAGTGGAACAGGCCTGCAGGAGGGAGAAGAGCAGGAGCTTTGACGTTAGACGTGCCAGGGCTTGAATGCACCCTGGCTGGGTCGCAGCGTTCTACCGCCTTGACTTCAGTTTCCTCTTCTTTAAAATGGATGTAATAACTCCTACTTCATAAGATCACTTCACAGACGAACTGGCCTAAGATACGCCAGATGCCCAGCACGGGGCTGGACGTGGTAGGGACCGGCCACGTTAGTTTCTTCCCTTTCACAGTGAGGTACCGCGGTAGAGCCCTTGATTCGGGTGACCGGCTTCACAGGCAAGAGGGGCCCCACTCCCGAGGCATCCAACTCGTAATGTGTCCAGACTGAGCCGTCGACTGCGGGAGTGACCGCACCTCAGGGACACAGAGTAGTCACCACGTTCAAAGTAGTCACCAGGTTCACCAGCTGTCCTGGTGGAGGCAGACCTCATTTTTGTAGTTATTTCTACGAGGTGTCATCTGCAAACATTGTGAGGTATTTCTACTCATAAAAATAGGTAAAAGGAATCTATGTTGGTCTATCCATATAGAGATAAGTCCTTTATGAGGCTGAGTTATTCCTTTCTTTGCTTTTTTTTTTTTGTTATGGGTTGTTTGTATACAGGAATCACCTTCCATAAATACATACTAAACAAATTTGTGGGTGCTTGAAAGAGAGATTTGCTGGGGTCTTTGAAAAGGGAGTTATATATCTATAAGTACTTTTGTAAGAGATGTTTCAGAAAATATATCAGAGTTCTTGCAGGGATATTTGTAATTTATTTGCAACTCTCTTACCTTGTTGCATTTTATGTGAAATTACCGAGCATGAAAAAAAAAAAGTGATTTTTTTAAGTTCCACTATTATTATAAAGAATGGAATTACTTACATCTTTTCTGGGTGGCCGGAACATTCTGGAACATTGTGTTCCACAGTTAGGTGAACTTCACAAAACACGACTTGCTTCATGATCAACAAACATCTCTACAGCAAAGGCCTTGACCTCCCACCTCCATGTGTTTATGTCCATAAAACAATTGCCCTCACACTTTGAGATTTTTCTTTTCAGATTCTTGCTCCTGTAACTGACAGAAATGAATGTGGGTTTGTGGTTGTTGTTGTTGCAAATTGAAACATCCAGAGGGGAATAAATAAATTAGTTTTAACACTTATTGAGACTAAAAGTTTTGGCATTTATCACTTTAACCAAGTATTTAATATATTTGCTTCAACATCTGAATTTGAATTTGGCTTAAAAAAGAAAACATTGGCTAAAACATGGGCTAAAAAAAGAAAACATTTTTTAAAAGTATGTTGCTAATTTTTGCCCAAAAAAACCCACCTTAGAGTACTTGGGGACATTGTTTGGACCTTACATAACCCTTCCCAGTAAAAACCCATCCAAAGACAGTGTGGTCCTCTTCCTGCCTACATTGGAGGATGCCCGTCCTGCCGTCAGGGCCTCCCCGCGATTCCCATCTCATCCAGAGTAAGGCTCTTAACAATCCTTCCAAAAGCTCTCGGCAGCCTGGGAGATCGGCTTTCCACCCTCAGCCGCCTGCTTCAGGCTTACCCCTGCACCCTGAGCCAGCCCGCTCCAGCCATCCCTCCTCCTTGCTGTTCCCTGGACGTACCCACAAGGACGTTGTTCACAGAATGACAGCCAGGAAACGAAGATGAAAAGCCCTGGCCTGAGAATCTGTATCTGATCCCTGGCTTTCCTGCATGTTAAAGTTAGATCATTTCACCTCGACGGGCTCCATTCCTTCGTTTGTTCCTTCATTCCCGCGTCCCCTCTTTAACAAACAGGAGGTGCAAACTCCAGATCTGCAGGAATCAGCAAGTAATATGAATGAGTGACTCAGCACTTACTGCTGGCGCGACTCAGGGCTCACTGGAGGCTGCAAACACTGAACAGAGGAGCACAGAACCTGCAACGGGTGGCAGCTGCCACCCGGGCCACAGGCAGCTGTTTCCTGCCTCGTGAGAGTCCTGGGGATCTTTTCGAAAGAACCAGGAAGACAGATTTTGGTGTGAAGTTTCTTGATGTCTTTTTATTTTTCATTTAATTTTCATTAAGTTGCTTACTCACTTTTGTGAGGTCACATTGGTCAGGAGTCTTACATGCATTTCAGGAGTACAACATTATCGTTCAGTGTCCGCGTGTACTATGGTGTGCTCACCACCAAGCCCCCAGCTGCCATTGTCACCACACCTGTGGCCTCCTTTACCCATTTCTCTCTCCCCTCTCTGCCTCCTCTTCCCCTCTGACAATGCCCAGTTCATGGTCTGTATGGAAGAGTTTGTTTCGTTTTGTCTTGTTTGTTTGTTTCTTTTGTGTTTTGCATTCTTTCCATGTATGAGTGACAGCATATGGTGTTTGTCTTTTTCTGTCTTACTTCACTGAGCGTAATCCCCACAAGGTCCATCCATGTTGTTGCAAATGGCAGTATTTCTCCTTTTCATGGCCAAGTAGTATTCCATTGTATATATGCACCAAATTTTCTTCATCTGTTCATCTGTTTTTTTTTAAGATTTTATTTATTTATCTTTAGAAGGGAAGGGACAGAGAGAGGGAGAGAAATATCAATGTATGGTTGCCTCTCATGTGTCCCCTGCTGGGAACTGGCCTGCAATGCAGGCACGTGCCCTGACTGGGAATCGAACCGCGGTTGTTTGGTTCGCAGGCCCGCGCTCAATCCACTGAGCTACCCCAGCCAGGGCTTCGTCTGTTTATCTGTTGATGGACACTTAGGTTGTTCTCGTACCTTGGCTATTGTGTATAGTGCTGCAATGAAATAAGAGTGCAGCTAGCATTTCTAATTCGTGCTTTTTCATATTCTTCAGATAAATAACCCAGAAGTAGAATAGCTGGGTCATGTGATGATTCTTTTCCGAACATTTTGAGAGGCCTCCATACCGTTCCTCCTCAGGGCTGTAACTGCATCCAGTCCTACCAACAGAAGGGCTCTCTGTACTCCACATCATTCCCAGCACATTATTTCTCGTCTTCTTCATCATAGGCATTCTAACGGGTGTGAGGCGGTATCTCGTTGTGGTTTGGAAGTTTCCCAATTTCTAAATCTTGGCAACAAATTAAAATATTTTCAAACCCTGAAGTTCAAACAGAACATATCTCTGGGATGGATTCAGCCTGTAGACGGCTGCATTTAACCTGAAATAAACAAGTATCGATCGCGTGACAGGCCTTCGCTGGGAATAGGACAGCACATACCGCATCTTCCCCCAGCAGAGATCGCTGAGGGCAGAGTGAATTCACTCTGCTCTTAATCATTCTGGGGAGCCTTCATTTACATCGCTTTAGCGGCTCCCTCTCTGGTTTTCCCTTTAGCTCATTGGCAGATGCTTCTCTCTCTCCCTTCCCGAGTCTCCCTCCTCCTCTTGGCTTCTACATGCTGATGTCTCTCCAGGCTTGACCTTGAACTTCTCTACATTTCCTCACATCCACAGTGGACACCTTATTCTTCTTATAATTCATCAAGCATGTTCTTGCCCCAAAGCCTTTGTGTTTCTGGACCATCTGCCAGAAAACTGGACTTCCTCATCGGATGACCTCATCCGATCCAATGGCCGTAAACATTTTCTATATGCTGAATATTTCTTCATTTCTATGTCTATTCCTGACTTCTCCCCTGAACTCTACACTCATGTATTCAATGGCCTGCCTGATACCTCTACTTGGATATTCGAGTGACATCTCGGCTTTAACATGTCCACTAATAAGTCCTTGAGTCCTCCTCCAAGCTATTGTTCCCATTGTGTATATTCTCAAGAGATGGTGCGATGCATTCAGTTGATCAAATAAAACATTTTGGAACCCACCTTAAATCTCCTCTTACGGTTATAACCGTATCCAATCCATCAGCAAGTCCCATTCTCTCCATCTTCAAAAGATATCGTAAATCCAAGCTACTTCCACGACTACTTCTCAACACTGCTTCCATGACCACCCAGCCCCAAACCACCATCGGGTCTCATATGCACTATTAGAATAGCCTAGAGTAGCTCTCACTTTTGCCACTCCCTCCCCCGGAAGACAGAGTGACTCATAAATGTCATGTCATTCTCTTGCTCAAAATTTTCCAGTAAATGCTCATGTCACTTAAGTCCTCGTATGAACTGCAGCATTTCTGGCCCCATAGGCTGATCATGCTTCCCGTCACCACAGTCTCCCGTCACATGGGCCTCTTTGCTCCTCCGGGCCTGTGTGAGGACTGTTCTCTCCGCCTGGAATGTTCTTCCCCCCAGTAACTGGGAGACTCCATTCTTTACTTTAGTCAGGACTTTGCTAAAGTGTCACATGTCTCTCCACAGAAGCACCCTCAGAACTTATCCCTAAGGGACACTTTTCTGTCTACACTGTCTTCCTTGTCTGTCCCCACTGCTAGAAGGTAAGGCTGTAGGTAGGACTCTCACCGTTCTGTCCATGTACCCGGCAGCCTCTGGAAGCTCAGCCATATTTGTAAGTGCATAAAAATAGCCTCAAATCCTACACTTGTACATATCACTGCTCCAACAAAATTCAAATCACTTTTCCAGTTATGTACTGCTCAATTTTTTAAATTAATTTGTAGGCAGAAAACAATCAGAGTTAAAGGCTTTGTACAAATAAGCTCCTCGGTTTCTATCCCCAAAGGGGGTCCTGGGTCATTTCATGATTTTGGCTGCCCTGATAGGCAGGTCACATGGAGACTTGGCCACACGTGTTGAAGAACTATTGAAATGCATGGAGTGGCTTGTCGGGCCACTGCGGGCAACTCAGCAGTCCCCAGGGCCGGAAGGTAGACGGACACTTGTGCTGGGCAACATTTTCACTAATCTGTTATAAAATAAGGACACCAAAATACCTTTATACTTTTGTCTTATTTTTTTTTATTATTGTGGTAAGAGCACCTACCAGGACAGCTACCCTCTTAACAACTTTCTAAGTGTACGATACACTATTGTTAACGAGAGGCCCTGTGTTGGAGAAGATCTCAGAACTTACTCACCTTGCATAACTGAGATTGCATGAAGCACTTGTTTTTATGAAGGCAAATTCTTCAAATTTAAAGGTTGCTCTGCGTTCCAAGATTGTTTCTTCTTATTTTTTTAAATTACAATATTCCTTTCTTTTCTAAAATGATTATCTTAATAGATGAGTCTTTTTGGTTCTTTTTTTCCTTAATGTTCTTACTCAGTGAGAGAAAAAGTGGGAACTGTATGTCAGTTTTCCATTGCTCTTAGAAATATTATTGTTCCATAAAATTCAAAGGTAGGGCCCTACCTCTCCATACTGTTTGGCCTGAAATCCCCACCATCAGATTTACTGCTTTGTGATTCACACACAGAAGAAAGGATTTGTCATTAGAATGTCTCTGTTGGGTCTACATGTCACCTGAGAGGAGAGGACCCTAGAAGTTCCTTAAGCCTTTTCCCCTAAGCAAATGACAACAGCTTGATTAAGCCAGTGACCTTTAACCAGCGTGGCACAAGAATTTGTAAAACATGCAATACCTGACTATTTAGTCAGGGGCACTGGCCTCTTTTCCCTTAGCTTGTCAAATTTAAAAAAATGATAACAGCCAACACAACCATAGCTGTCCGGTGTGAATGAACCAAAATTATACCTACTTTTTGTCAGCCCAGAAAAGATAATATATGTTTTGGTGTACGGCAGAATTTTAGTAAGGCTGAAAATCTCTGGACTAAGCTCGTTTTAAGTTTTGGTGGATGGGGGAAGAAGAGACCAACCAGGGACTTGGAGACCTAGGACATGTTCATTCCAGTGTACAGGAGCAAGTCCCCAAGCCACAGCAGAGGACTCACTCACCCCTAACTCGGAAAACCAGGGCTGTTCTAGGGTAGCTTAACCAATGACAAAACTCACTTGCTTCACAATTTCCCATGGACTGACCTGCTAATACTGAATAGCGTATTCTTTCCACTTGGTTTGGTTCAATTTCCTCTGGCTCCAAGATTACAGTCTGGTGTGTATTACTTTCTCAGCACGGTCGTGGCCAAGAAGAATAAGACTGATAGTTGGAGAATAAATCCCCCCTCCACCACCAAGCACCCACCTTGGGATTTCAGGGAGTGAAATGGATGTTGACATATTTATTCGTGATCAACCTTACCTCTCTATTTTGCCTAACCAACCAGAATTTTGGGAATGATAAAGATGAGACTATTTTCTTATGACTGAGGTCTTACCCTTAATGAATCCTAAGTCCTGTAGGAGATGAGACATTGCCAGGAGAAAGAGAAAAGAAAAATGCCCCAGACACTATAACCTAGTTAAAACCAAACAAAATGACTAGATTCACCTTTGGGCATGTTTGTATTTCATTTATATTTCATCTTACTGGAGCATTTCCTATTCTTAAAAAATTATTGCTTAGAATTTTTGACCGAATAAGTGATATGGATACAAGGTCTAGTAGTAATCAGTATTAATGCAGAAACTTATTGAAAAGTAGAACACAGTACACGCAAGCTTTTTCAAAATGCCCATCTGGTCCACATCTCAAATCTCACTCAAAACAGTATTTCAAGTGCTCCCCGCCCTTCGTAAAATCATTAACAATGACACTAAAGATATCATTTCCACACCTGTCATGAAACTAAGCGCTGACCCAGATGCTCAGGATCTAAAATTAATCAGCAGCAGCCTCATTTGAGAAATTTAATTCGCGTCGCTTCTCTTGCATTCCCGGCGGGCACTCAGTTGTTAACAAGAACTGTTGTATCTGGAAAATATTGGGATAGCAGAATTCTTAATGAAGAATTCTAGGAGATCCAGATGTTCTGAGTGGTAATAAAGCTGAGGAGAAAGAAGTGTCATTTCCTAGAGAAGTTCAATCTCTGTATTCATTTATTTATTCTACAAACAGTCATCGAACCACCACTCAGTGCCTAAACAAGACACCGGAACTTTTTTCCCCTGGAACTCAGAAGGAAGGAAACAACAAGAAAACAAACTAATCCAATAATCACAACTTATCAGGGCTGCTGTTCATTCCCGGGGTACTGAGTGCCCACAGAGCAGCAGGCATTGGGCCGGGCCGTGGTGATAGAGCATGCCATAAAAGCAGGTAGTTTTTTTTTTGACCTCATGGAATTTTCATTGTAATGGGAGTGACAGAAAACTAATGGGTAGAAACAGCGCACCCACCCTAAAAAATTTAGTTATTTTCAAGCTGTGAGAAGAGCTAAGAGGTAAATAAAAAAAGGTCCTTGCAAGGAAAACAATGCCACAGGGAAGGATTTAGGCAGAAGGGCGGCTGGGATGCCTGCTCCTAGGAGTCACTTTCGGAGCAGAGAGCTGGGGGACGGGGACAGGCGGCCTGAATGGGAGTTGCAGGAGGAGGCCGGGTCAGGAGCTGAGTTCGGGAGCTTTTTGTGGTCCATAGTACTGCCTGGTCCATATTCCTGGGGTGCTGGAGACAGAACGGGAAAGGAGTGTGGAGACTTACTAAATTATATTTTGGAGGCAGAATTACTAGGAAAGGTGCATCATGACAGGTTGGTAAAAGAACCAATTAATATGCATCCTGGCCCCATCTGTTCCTTACCCTTATGGTACCTAGGACTGATGGTTTGAAGGCGGGACTTAGCCTTTCCTTGTAAGACTGTTGTTCCTGGCCCTGTGTGCCCTGCTGGTTATTTCGTTCTTAATCTTTGCTCTTAATGCTCTCTAAGGTTATCGTCTCTGTGGTCACTCAGGAACTGGGTGTACAGCAGGGAGAACTCGGTTTATTGTCTGAGCAGATGTGCCGCTACCTAAGATCAGACGGCTACTGTAGAAACCCGTCCCAACGTGTCTTGTGTAATTCACGCCCCCATTACTTTTCGGTTTTTCTCAGTCAAGTCTTGAGAGTGGCTTGAATCTCCCAAACTTTTTCTTAGATACCTTATTTTATTCTATATTTTACTTCCTTATTGCATTCATTGGGGTGACATTGGTGAATAAAATGACACAGGTCTCAGGGGTACAATCCTATGTAATACAACCTCCGTAGATGATATTGTGTGTTCACCACCCCAAGTCAAGTCTCCTGTACTCAGACATTTTATACAGAAAGTGCTATTGGCTAATTGGTTTCTCAGAGGTATTTTTTACTTCTAATCTCAATCATAAATTTAAAAACCTAAATTATTCTTACCTACTTCTTTAATTACACTGTAGAAAATTTCACCAAGAACCAAGGGTGACCAAATCTATCTCTCGGAGAGCTGCATATCCCCTAAATTTCTAAAATCTCTAATTGAAGTAGAAATAACTTCTCGATAAGTGAGTGGTACAATTTCTTTTTTATCTGTTTATAGGTTGTCTTCTCATGACGTTCACCTGGATTTACATTGTTCTCAGTTAATTACTTATTTCACCAAAGTTTTCAATTTAATCACTCACAATAACTCATTTTAGTCTGTTATATGCCTCAATCTTCTGACTTTAATAAATGTATAAGTACATTCATTAAAAATTCATAATTTTATTATTTCTTCTAATTTTTTCTCTGATTAGATTTACCAGATTTGCCAGAGATTTGTGTGTTTTATTTGAAGAACATTTGCTGGTGGAACTGATTTGCTTAGCTATCAATTCTGTAAAAGATAGATTTCTTTTATCTCATTATCTTCCTTTTTTTAATTTCTGTCTTTATTGTTTTCTTTCTCTCTAGCTTCCCTTAATTTCTTTGTCATTTTTTCTGAATTCCTATGTATGCTGTTTAGTTCTTTTTCTGTAATTCTTTTCTTTAGGCACTTTGGGCTATGACTCTACCACACAAAACAGCTTTGGCTGCATCATGTATTTGCTGCTCAGTAATGTTCTCACATCTGTCACTTTCCAGTTTGCTTAACTCAGTTGTTATTTATGTGACTATTTCTAAATATCCAAGTAGTTTGGGATTTTTTAATGTTTAGATATTAATTTCTAGTAATATTATATTATTAAAATAATGAAATTGTGCAATTTTTACTTTAGAAATGCACTGAAATATTTTATGGTCCATGTTTATACATGGTACATGTGCTTGAGAAGATGCATTTATTGTTCTGAAGCACAAAGTAATATCAGTGCATAGATATTTATTCAAACATTGAATAATTCATGTACTTCATGTCCTTAATTATTTATTTTTGTCTCCTTGACCTACCAGTTACAGTAATGCATGAAACTTTAATACGACTCATGCAATTTCTTGAATTTCTAACAACTTCTGTTTTTCATAGGCTGACACTGTTATTTCATGCTAGTGTTTCAAGACTTTCTGGGCTATTTTGTCCTTTTACTTTGTATTGATATTCAATTAGCCTTTGGTCCAAGTTTATTATTTTTTAATATAAGTATATTACCCCAGCTGTTTTTCTTCATGCTTTCCAAACATATCTTTTATTACTCTTTTATTTTCAATTGATTTGAAAGGCAGAGAGAGAGACACATCACTTTGTCATTCCACTTATTTATGCATTCATTGGTTGATTCTTGTATGTGCCACAACCTTGGCATTTTGGGACAATGCTCTACCTAACTGAGCTAGCCAGCCAAGGCTATTATTTTTTATTTGAACGGTATTATTTACTTCTATCTCACGTAGGCATCATTTTTTGAATTTGATTTTTAATTCAAATTAACTTTGAAACAGTCTGTGTCTTTGACTGTAAAAAATTCTATCTAACTATTAAAGGTACCCCTTCATTCTTACTTTGGGACTTTTATCGGGACCCTACGGGATCCACCCTCAAGATGTTGTCAGATGATAGAATTGCACCAAAAGAGATAGAATTTATTGACCTCTTGTGCTCCGGAAGGGCTAGAAATGCAGGAAATAATAACCTACTGGCCACATTTCTAAAGATCAAGTTTGCTGGGATAGGAGAAATCAAGCATTCGCCGTGAACTCTATCACTTACACTGGTGGCAGGCCACAAACGCAATGCAGAAACTTCTTTCCAAAGCAAGGCTTCTTTAATCTCCCCAATCTTAAACTTACCCAGCTGGACCCCCATGTCTGTCTCCTCATTGGCTCTAACTTCTTCTTCCAAAACCTCTCACTAATCATTTAATGGCTCCGTTCAATATTGTGCCATATTCCATGGGAGAGACATAGAAATGTAAGATTTGGTCTTGCTCTGAGGGACTTTATAAAATAAGCAAAAGACAAAAAGCCATGCAAAATTAACAATTAAGTACTAAAATATTTGATACTGATTATCAGTGGAAGAGGCTGGTTTAAAAAGAGAGAGAGTTATTGGCTACAATATAAGGGAGCTGTATAGGCTAGGCAGCATTCAGCGCAAGGGAGTGACGGATCCTCATGTTGTGTGCCCCGTATTCATGGCGTCCAAATGCTCTTCCCTTGGGGACTTCTAAACACACCTGTCCCATATGCCCCGGTGTGGATCCCAGGAATCTGTATGTTTAGAAAATACTGCTTTAAATGATCTCATCACACACTCTGAAAATGCTTGCTCTTATGCAGCATAAGATCTATTAAGCAGGCATCTCTGAAAAATCTTACTTAAGTTTTCCATTTGTCTTCCAGCTTTCCAATAGAGTACAAAATCTATGTTATTTCTAAGTCAGGATAGTTTTTCTAAGTCAGTAAAAAAATGATAGGGTACCTGTCCCCCACCATTTGACTCCTTATTTCTGTGCCAGTGTTAATTCCAATATCCAGCAACACAACCAGCCAGAGGTCACTAGCCTTAACCGTAAACTGCAAAACAACACAAATCAATCCCAGTTATTGTCCCCTTAAAATACTAGGAGGAAATCATGGGAATGAATAAGGGAATGAACGAGTTGGCTATGTTTGTTCTGGAGGAAGAAAGATTTGGAGAAGACGTGATAGCCATCTCCAAATATTCAGACTTAGCCTGTTGAAGAGGAAGTAAACTTGCTCCGTGTAATGAATGGAGCCAACGCATCAGGTCTATAACAGATATTTGTTCAATATAAGAAGAAATATATACACATACTTGGAGGGATAAGAGTTCCCGTCTCAGGAACTGCTCAAATAACGCAAACCTGGGATTTGCATTGTGTCCTTTAACAGGTGCTTTCTATGCCAAATATACTAAGACACAGTTCCATGCAAAACTAATTACTGAAATGGCCAACCCTAGCTTAGCAAGAGAAATTTTCCCTGGTGTTAGTGTTGGAACATTGTGTTGCCTAGCAACCGGTAAACATCCATGACGCAATGGAAAATCACTAGTTTGTTGTCTGAGTTGATTGTACAAACACCACACTTGGTTCATTTCATTGATGATAAGTATTCCCATTATAGTTTGTTACAAAGCGAGAGGGTGTTGGGCCGCAACTCGCATGGTGCTAATCTTGATCAAACACTAGCCAGCTGCGCCATTTAGCCACAGTGCACACAACAGAAACAGATGTTCGGTCCGTGCAGGAGGGATGGGAGAAGGGGGTGAGAGCAGAACGGTTTGGGGACCTGTGCAGCTATGAGATGAAGTTAAATCTAGTCAAAGTCTTAGACTAAAGGTACAAGTTTAGTCACGAACTCTTCAACTCTGGAATTCTGTGGATTTTTAGTAAGTGACTAATAAGAGCACGGAAGGTATAGAGCAAAGTTTAAAGATGTAAGACGCTGTCATCGTAACTTCCTGTTCAGAGTCTCCTACGAAACTGACAAAATAGATCTGGATAATCTGAAAGTTTGGTTTCATTTATAAAGAGCTGCTTTACATGGTAAGAACCAAAGAACAGTTATTTGTGAAACTTCCCCACTAAAAGTCTGCCGAGATATCTTACTGTGTTTTCCTAATAATAATGACTCAGCACATACAACAAGCGACGGATGGAGCCCAGTCAGATTCTGCACACACTGCATAATAGGATACCCATTTCCCCTCCTTGGTTTGATCTTTCAAACCCAAATCACAATTTTCTAATTGTGATTGATTTTGATTCATTTTTCTCTTTCCCTGAAAGATTTAGAATTGCTCTAGGTAACTTTTTATTAGCCAGTCCAAGACATTTGTACAGCCATATAATTAATAGCATTTTTAATGAAAACGATGGCATAGTAATTGGTAATTTTTGGACAAGTGTTCTTCCTAATTACTTATTAACCTTTAAATCAGATATACACAAGGGAATGGAACAAGATTCCTATCTTTGAGTATCTGAAAGCTTTTCAAGGTGCTTTTTATAAAAAGAATCTAGAGGCACTGTTTCCCCGCCGCCCCCCTCCCCCCACCCCAGAGGAAGCTCAAAATTACATCAGGAGCTAAGTGTGGTAGGATGCTTAGCACATTAATATGCGCAAGAAGTTTTTAGTGTATCTATTCTGGGCACTTCAGTGAATCATCATTAATAGAAGTATGGCTTAATAGGATAGTAAAGATAATGCCATCAATGTTTCTTTATTATTTAAATGCGTAGTTAGTTGCAAAAGTTACTGAAAAGAAAAAAAGCTATTATTAGTTGAGATGACTATTATACATTCAAAATTCTACTTGGAGATTTCAATATATATACTAGAAAATGAGGAAGGCTAGGTTCACAGAAGATTTCTAGATCTGTGGCCCCACACCGCAAGGCTGACCTCACGGAGCTAAAAAGGCTTTCCAGGTAGGCACGGTGAACCTGACTCATTGCCATTTCAACAGTGGGTCCATGTTCATGGTTAAACATAAGCTAGATAAATAAGTGGCTTGCAGAGAGCCAGAGTCCAGTCTCATTTCCTCTGATGGGAAAGGGCTTCCCCCTGCAGGGCCTCCTCTGTGGCCCTGACTTTCTCTGAGTTTCCACCTGGCCTTTCTGTCTGTCTAACGTCGTTGAAGGGGAGTTACTACTTGAAGGTCAAAGCTGTTTTACATTCCTTCTGGCAATTCATTTTGTACCTGTTCCCGACCTCTAGGCTTCCACTCCTTTACCTTTTTTACTTTCTTCCTCTGTCTCTGCTGTAAATTCATTCGTAAATGTGTTTATTGAGATCCAATATTCTCCCAGACCTCTGCTTGGCATGGAGGGTCCAGCAGTGAAGACTGCATAACTACCTTCACGTTGCTGAAATCGTGGTGAGGGAGGGCAGTCGGAGATCAGTATTAGGACACCGTCTCACAGGATGATACGTACCAGAAGGGTATCTGCCTGCCCTAGGGCAGGGGACTCGGTATACTCTTGAGAAGCACATGGCGGGGTAGCCAACGCAGACTGGGAGCAGTCTCTCCCAGTCAGCGCAGGCTGGGAGCACCACCAAAAGGTGGTGGCGGGTAAGAAGGCAGAATGCACCATCTCTGAATCTTCCTTCTCTAATTCCATGAGGCCGCTGATTTTCTCAGTTACCCCAGCTCTCTCCTTTTGCCCCTTTTCCTAAGCCTCTCCATCTTCCGTGTCTCCCCATTGGATCGATATCTGCTTAAAGAGTGGGCCCTGTGAGGCCCGTCCATCCAACCATCACACAGCAACCAAATGTAAGAAAACGAGACACTGCTTCAAGGGCCTGCTGCAGCCTGGAGAAGACTGCAGGCCGAAAAAGGAGTCTGAATCGTCACCCCCCTCCCCCGGGTGACAGCTCCAAGAGGCCTGCACACAAATGCAGACAGAGGTACAGCCGTGGCTGTGGTCGCCATTCCGAAGAAAAGAGAGCTGCCCAAGGCCAGGTGCGAAGGGAAAACGCCAAACCGTAGAAAGAGCAGCAATAAATTTATACCTGCATTTAGACACACATTTTTAAATGAATAAACAAAACGTTTCCTGAAAGAAGGAGAAGAGATAAATGAAGGAAAATAGTAACAATCGCAGCTGCCGTTTACCGAGCACAACCTCTACATCATCGACAGTCCCGGCCACTTGCAGGATATAATCTGTGATTGGAGGCAAATGCCTTTTGTTAAGTTACACAACGTTTTTATTTATTTATTTTATTTTAATTATTGTCCAAGTACAGTTTTCTGCCCTTTACCCCCATCCCAGCCCACCCCCCC
>PVKM010017828.1:0-25537 GCA_004027735.1 Carollia perspicillata
ACCAGCCTTGACCCAGTATGCCACCCACAGTGTAGGGCCGGCAGTCAGGTGGGCGTGCAATGTACAGAGGGCTTCACATGCTGCATCTCGGTTTGATCCTCGCTGTATGGAGTCGACAGGGCGCCATTACTCGCCCAGTTTCCAGATGTGGACATGGAGGTTCTTTTTACTCTTCTCAACCTGACTTATAGGTATATACTTGAGTCTCTGCAGAGTGTGTGTGGATAGGGTCCTCATTGTACTATGACCCGATTGAATGATGATTACCTACTTATTACTAAAGGGGCTTGGGTGTAGTTTTTGTTTTTAGAAGCTTGTTGGTAAAGCCATAATTTGAAGAAACTTAATTTCATGATATTTACTCACTATCGTTTAGGAGTCTAATCACCTTGGAATCTTCCAGGCCCCGTCTTCCTCGTATGTAGTCCATCCTCATCCTTTGGTCAGTTTGGTCCGTGGTCCCTCTGTGAAAAAGGAGGGAACACTTGTATAGTTGGTTTTAGATGTCGTTTTTTTGAGGCCTGTACCATGAGTTCCTCAGATTACTCAATCGAGTCTTGAAGATCCAAGCACAGTGCTGGAGCTGTGTCATCGGGCCTCACCGTAGTACTGAAAACAGTGCTTCTCCGTGAGAAGAAGGGACGAGGCCTTTGAGTTCCTCAATGAAGTATCCGTGAAGATTAGCTCTGGCGTCAGGCCACGGCATTTCCCAATTCTTGTCTCCAATCTAGCAAGGCTCCTTGCATTCATTTTTTCAGGAGGGATCTAAAATTTAGGCCTGTTAGACTAGTTTATGAGACTGTGGCTTTTATTTAAGAAATCTTGCTCTTCTTGAATTTAAAAATTAGAAGAAATTATAAATAACAAATGACTACATCTGACTTCTGTCATTTTTGAACAAAGTCATACAGTTGGAGCAAGTCCATGTGAATAAGGATTTTCCTTCTACTGCCTGGCAGGAGCAAAAGATCATTTTGTTTTAAATAAATCTGTTGAGATGCATGTTGCTGGTATCTAATCAAGCTCTGAATTTGAGTTCAATTAGAGCTTTGATAAAAGGAAGGGGAAAGGAAACTTGAAAGAATGCTGTCCCATTCATGAAGGACTTGCGTATTTTAGTCTCCAAGTAAACGGAATAATGGGGCTATGCATGTTCCATCCAAGCATTTTTCTCCCTGGGAATGATTCCCTTCCTGGCTTCTCAATGAATAATGCAGCATTTCGGAAACTCAAGAGACATTCCTTTGGTTTTCCTTTATGTTTAGCTTTCTGAGTGATTTTTGAGCAAGGCAATGTGAGGACTTGGAATAAATACTTTATCAACAAATTTATTTCAAGTTCAAATAGCTTCTTGGCTCTTATCTCCCGACATTTGAAATATTTTTTTTTCTCTCTAAGGAAAGTTCAGGTATTGTATTTATTAGAAAATGAAGCACCTTGGACAGTTTTCAACGTGAATGGCAGTTTAAAACCAATACACATTTGTGTTTTAGAACAAGGAGCTTTACAGAGATACTTTTCTCCTGTCTTTATTTTTATTTCTCTGCTAAAAAGGTTCAAAAAAGAAAGCTCACATTCAACACAACTGGGCTGTTTGGAGACTAAATCTTGTTTGTTTACATTTTGTGGAACTCATTCCTTGAGGCTAGTCCAAGGCCACCACCACCCCAGTCCAAGTCCGCGTCCACCTAGGCCAGAGCCATTTAAATCTACAAACTCAGAAGCGCTTCTGGGATCGTCTCTGTTTGCTGTCTGCTGCTTATGTAGCTTATTACACATGTCGGGGAGGTGTAAGGGGACCTGACAGTGCCACCCATTCTTTTGGTGCCTGTTCTCTTAGCTGAGGACCCCAGGTCATCTCGGGGTAACACGGTGGGAGATGGGAATGCTGTTTCACAACCTCCGTTTTCCCTGAAAGCCAAACGAGTCATTTCAGGAACTGAAGAGCTGGAATTAAGAATATAACCTATATCTCCACTCCTTTTACAGTTATAGTAAACTCGTAATGATTCAGAATAGTTGGAGAAGAAAGAGGATAAATAAAGTTGATCTAAATTGGTAAAATATCTAAAGTATAAAATTTGGGTTAAAATATTTAATTTTATTAATTTCAAGAAATGGAAATAACAACAGTATTTTCTGGAACATGGACTCTGGATTCAGCCACTAAAAGCAGAAACTCTGGGGTTAGTCTCCTGTCTGCCACTTTCTAGTATCATGGCTTTGAGCAAGTTTCTGAGGTCTCAGTTTCTCCATCTGCAGGATGGGATAGCAGTTTCCATCTCATTTGGCCATTGTGTGGATTAAATGGGTTAATATTCAAAAACCATATAGAAAAACACCACTTCAGTGACTGCTGGATAAAAATAAAAGTAAACAAACATCTTATCATTGGAAATTGCTCTTTCTAAAGAGGCTCATGCTACTGAGCAGATACGAACAATATCATTGTTATTGTTGTTACTGCTAAAGTATACTGAGTGATTTTTTCTTAGCACTCATTTACTCCTCACAACAAAGCTAATAAAGTAAGTGTAATCATTATTTTTAGAGGAGAAAACTGAGGTACGAAAAAATAATTTGGCCCATATCACCCAGTTTAGTAAATGTCAGAGCAAGGGTGTGAGCCCAGGCCACCTGAATCCAGAAACCACGCCTCAGCTGGGGATTAAACGACATTCGTTAGAGTGCTGATCTTTGGCCTAAAAACAATCCTATGCTATTGAGAACCATAGTTCTGTAAGGGTCAAAGTGTGTAACCCAAATGCAGGTTTTCATGTCTCAGTTGCTTAGCAACTCTGTGTTTTGCTCAAAGTAATTATTATCATACGTGTTTCACAAATACTCAGTTTTAGTAGGGTCTGCATTAATAAGAGATTATTAAGTTGAATGTTTTATCATTATTAAAACTTTTTCTGGTTATTCAGACTATGCACATTTGATTTCAGATGGTGATCTGGTGCCTTTGAATTTCAGTATTTTTATATTAAACTGATATTATTTCACCTTATGGTTTCTTGCTTCATAATTATATATATATATACATATATACACACATTTTTGTTCTCTCTTTTAAAAATCCTCCCGCTCTCCATCCCTGTCCCTGTAGGTGCCTTCATCATCTGCTGGACTCCTGGACTGGTCTTGTTACTTCTCGACGTGTGCTGTCCGCAATGCGATGTCCTGGCCTACGAGAAATTTTTCCTCCTGCTTGCTGAGTTCAACTCCGCCATGAACCCCATCATCTACTCCTACCGCGACAAGGAGATGAGCGCCACCTTCAGGCAGATCCTCTGCTGCCAGCGCAGTGAGAACACCAGCGGCCCCACGGAAGGCTCCGACCGCTCAGCTTCCTCCCTCAACCACACCATCCTGGCTGGAGTTCACAGCAACGACCACTCCATGGTTTAGAAAGGAAACGAGGAAGGCAGCCGTGGTCTATTGAGGGACAAAGAGCCTCCCCCCACCGAAATGCCAGGGCAAGGTGTGGGGTGTCAGAGAGAGGAAAAATAAACTCATGTACTTAAACACTAACCGGTGGCAGTATTCTTGTCTAGACCCAGCAGGACTTGATATATATTGAAAATTAGCTCATGTGACAAACCTCATCTGGATCCCCATCCCTTCTGAAATTAGAAAGTGGAGACCTTATAATGGAATTTTATAAATAGACGCTGGAGTGTCCATTTAGATAGACTACACTAACTAGACTTCAGAAGGTTTTGTGTGGCTTGGTGCAGTTCAGAGTAAATTCTGACTAATTGAATTCACAATTTCATTTACACACAAATTTCCCTTTTTTGTTTTTAAAGGATACATTTCATTTAATAAACATGTTTATGCCTATGAGCATGCTTGTGATGGATAACACTATAGACTGTTTTGAAACTACCGTGACTTTGTTTTTTTCCTTATGTAGGAAAACTGTAAATTAGAATTCTTGTTTTTAGAAAGCATGCCTGGAGTGTATGTACGCAGTATGCCTTACTTAAAAAGATCAGAGGGTATTCATTTTACATCTTCTAGAAAATAGAAGAACCTAGATGTCAAAGCCGATATTTGTTTAGGTCATGACGCAAACAATACTCTAATCACAATATTACCTTTTGTTAAAGTGTTGTAACACATGTAAAACAAAAATGGGATGTAAGTTTATCATCAAAATAATGTGTACTCTAAGAAAGTCATAGAAGATGCCCAGTAATAATGTTCCCACATATTTATATCAAGTACATTCTAATTCTTAGTACATCTGAGGAATTTTTAAATAGCCTGTGTTTTCCTGTATTATGAAATAATACACAGTCATTATAGAAAACTTGAAGAATGCAGACATGTATAAGACAGAAAATATAATTACTGATAATATCGCAACCCAGAGGTAATCACCATTAATGGCTCTCCCCCTACCCCATGTATGCCTATATGTACATATTATATGCCTTTTTATATAATTGGGATCATACTATAAACAATTTTATAACCAGGTTTTTGTTTCACTACAGAATTGCCATATTTAATATCCTATGGCATTCACATTTTTACAAAAACATAATTTTCGTGGCTATATAATATTCCATGTAATGGATGCAACTCAGTTTATTTAACCATTTCCATATTGTTGGTTACTTAGGTTATTTCTCATTTTCATTATTATAAATGATGTTGCAAAAATTTTATGTACATAAAACTGTCCATATAATTGATTATTTACTTAGGACATGTTCCCATGAAGGATTTTTCTTTTTAAATGTGAAATGTCTTTTTATACTCATGCCTTTTATGAAAAGGGATTTCCTGCTTTGCACCTCATGGGTGACAATTGTGAGGAAAGCCAGTTAAATTACCTTTTTACAAGGGAATCCCAGTGGTTAGTTTAGAGTGACTTTTTTTATATATATACAGAACAAGATGGAGTGGAAACGGTCAGCTAGCACAAATAACCAGGATACCGTAATTCATATGTATAGCAAGTCCAAATTTTTCTTGAGGGACCAATGATTCAGCTCTTGGTAGCCATACCTGTAATGTATCATTAGAATTCAAGAAAATGCAAAATCAAATGTGCCACGTGAATGAAGGATCTTCTTCATATTCAGTCTCTTGGGACCCTTCTGTAGCAAATTGGTTGAGTGTCAATATGTGACCGGATACTGTGTATTCTCTCAGAATCACCCCAGATAGACTGTGGCCATATTAGGTGATACCTACTTAATTCATTGGCTAGGAAAACTAATGATTGCACCAATTTGCTGTAATACGTAACCAGTAAAGTCACAGTCATGAAGCAGGTCTGGGAAAGTCGGGAGGACGTTTAAGAGGAAGATGTCCAGAAGGAGGATGATTGTCTGGGGAGGGGGATGTCGTGCACAGTCACCGTTGGAACGGAGGGCAGGCGTGTGAAGAGCCCAGAGGAAAAGAGTAGGGGTAACCTGTTAGCAGACAGGTGTTTGCACCTACTTCCTACAATATGCAGAGCATTTTATACTGGAAGTGGAAGAAATGAACTTGGACTTTTACTCATGTGCATGTATTCTGAAGGTGATATGGATTATTTGACATTAAAAACATACTAATTGGACCTTAATAAATCCTTCTCAATCAGTGTTTGGCACAGTGTGGTTCTGGTCGGTGCTGTTCCCTTGTTCAAGCCTTTGGTTTGCATTGCACGCCACCTTTCTTCCTGGGACCTTCTTTATTTCTGACTTCTGGGGTGAAGCTCCCACCGTGTGCTTCCCCAGCTCGGAACTGCTGTTTTCACTCTGGGTAATAAGCTTTTCCCATGTCCAGTTTATGTTGCATTGAAGTTTGAGGGGCAATACATTACTTCAACAGTATAACTTTCAGAGTAAGTTTCTTTTGGAAAAAAACCTGATTTTATAAGATGATTGTTTTTAATGATGGCTTATGAAAAACTCTAGGAGTTTATAATGTCACATGGTCTTTATGCTTATGGATTTAGTAATGACCTAAAAATGATAGGTATCTTCCCATTATATGCTAATTATATTCTTTTCAATATATTGCTAAGATGTTGGAAACCGATAAAATGTTTATTCAAGTGAGTGTCTTAATGAATATTTGGAAGAGAATTCTGTACCTTTACAATTAGGTGGATATTAAGAGTTTTTAGAAATCAAATGTGTTAGAACTCGTCACAGATTAGCCACCGCTCACATATACCAGTCCCCTCTTCTCCACAGTTTCACTTCTCACTGTTTCAGTTCCCATGGTCAACCATGGACTGAAAATAAATGGAAAATTCCAGAAATAATTCATAAGTCATGAATCGCATGCTGTTCTAAGTAGCGTAATGAAATCTCGAGTGATCCGCTTCACCCCACCAAGACGTGGACCTTCCCTTTGTCCAGCATCTCCACGCTGAGTACGCTGTTCCCCCAGCCTGGTCGTCACTTTGTGGTCATCTTGTTATCAGATGGACTGTCGCAGCACTGTGGGCAAGTCGCCCTGATTTTGCTTATTAATGACCCCAGAGTGCAACAGTAGAGGTGCTGTGGGTATACCAAAGAGAAGCTGTGACGTGCTTCCGTTAAGTGAAAAGGTGGAAGTTCTTAAGAAGGAAAGAAAAAAATCACAAGCTGAGTTTTCTAAGATCTACGGTAAAAACAAATCTGTGAAATACAATATTTTGAGAGAGAAAGACCACATTCATATAACTTTTATTACAGTATATTATAATAGCTATTCTGTTTTATTATTGTCATTTGCTTACTGTGTTTAATTGATAAATTTTTATTGGCATGTATGTATAAGAAAAACATAGCACGTATAGAGTTGAGTACTTTCTGTGATTTTAGGAGTCCACTGGGGTCTTAGAACATATCCCCAAGGACAAGAAATGATTAACTGTATTAACTTTTTTTCATAAAGGAAGCCAACAATTTCTATATTCAGCTAATGTTACACAATTAGTGAGTCTTAATGAGTTTTTGCATTCTCTTTCCTAATTATTGCTTTAGGTTATACTCTTCATCTTCTAATTTATTCCATTATTCTCTCAATCTCTAAAATGTCAATGTGTGATATTTCTAGCTCTTCTTTTTAAACCCAAAATGTGATTCGTGCTAGATAAAAACTGTGGAAACATGTATCTATCAGCTCTCTTCATACCAAGGTATACAGAAAATTTTTATGTGAAGACCTTTGGAAACAAATTTTTTATTTGTTAACAAAGCGAGCTTCTCCTGCTCCCCAACCCTCAGCAGGACTGGGCTTCATCTGTGCGTTGGGCTGCTTTGGATTTGGCCGCCATCTGACGGGAGACACGTGAGGAACCAGAAGGGTCAGCATGGGCTCCGAAGTGGTGACCATTCATGCCGTAACGTCTCCTGTGCCTCGTGTAGTCTACGCAGTACACCTGTCACTCTCCCCTCAAATTTGTAACGCTTATATTCACAGACTACTCACTAGTACTCTGCTTAATGGACGGGGCATATAGAGGCCATTTTTAAATCTAAAGCAGAGGTTGGCAACCTTAGACACATTGGCCAAATCGACCTGTTTTTGTATGACTTCTGTGGTAGGGGTGGGCTTTCCGTCTCTAAATGATTGGGAAAAAGACTATTTTGTGATGCGTGAGAATGATATGGAGTTCAAACGTGAGTCCATAAATGCGGTTTCCTGGGGCACAGCCGCACTCCCTGGGGGAGGTCTTGGCCGTGGCCGCCTTTGTCCCGCAGCGGCACAGCTGAACACTGTGGCAGAGCCTGTTTCTCCGTCTCTAAAATATTAACTGTCTGAGCCTTCACGGAAAGAGTGTGCCACCCTATGGTGTAGAAAATTCCATTTTCAATTGGGCTACCCTCATTTCACCGTATGTTTCTTGGAAGAGGAGAGAGAAATTGGGCACACCATCGTCTCTTGAGTACTGAACTGCAGAGCAAATAATCACAACTGCGTGTTTAATAATACACGTAATTTTAGTTTGAAACCGTCTGAAGCTGACAGAAGAGTTTGCTGGATTTACAGAACATTTTCCCCGAACCAGTTATAAGTTGCCAGCGTGGTGGCCTGTCCCCCTTGAGTCCTGTGTGGTCGTTACAGACCAGCACAGCATCCTCAGTCCCCTGGAGGCGATCATCAAAATCAGGAAGTTAGCGTGGATGCATAAACTAGCATGTAGTTCACAGACCCCATGCACAATTAACCGACTTTTTCCAATACTGTTTCTTACAGCAAAAGAATCCTGTCTAGGATTACTGCTTACATTTCGTTGTCCTAGCTCTTAGGCCTTCAATCTTGAGCGGCCCCTCAGTGTTTTCCTGACCTTCGTGTCCTTGACTTTTAAAGAGCACAGGTCAGGTAGGTTACGGAATATCCCCCAACCCACATTTGTCGGATATTTCCTCAAGATTAGAATCACGTTGTTTACCTTGAACAGAACAACACAGACAAGTGTGGTTGCGGTTCTGGCTGTGGTTCATCCTGTGGTGGAGCACTGGATGTCGGTCCTTTATTTAGGGACGTTAACTTTGATTGTGTGATTAAGATGATTCTGCCAGGCTTCTCCACTGTGAGAAAAACTACCTTTTTTTCCCCCTATATAACAAGGATTTTGTGGGAAATATTCTGTTCCTCATCCAATTTTGACAGCTAGTCTCAGCATCCATTGATATTGCTTGGATGGCTTAATCACGACACTAATGGTTGCCAAATGAACTTCTTTTCTCTTTAAAAATGCATTAGTTAGCTCTCTACTGGGAGGAAAAATGTCGTCCTCTTATTTAATTATTTATATCAGTATGAGCTCATGGATTCTGATTTTAGTAAATTAGTTGTCATGTTGCTACCATTTTAAAATTAAGCTTTACTTTTGAAATAATTTGGGGCTTATATGCAGTTGTAAAAAATAATATGGAGAGATCTCTCTACACTTGACCCAGTTTCCCCTGGTGGTGATGTCTTGCAAAAGCACAGTGTGACATCACAACCAGGACGTTGACGTCGATACAGTGAAGGTGTGGAGCCGTTCTAGTTCCACAAGGGTCCTTCCTGTTCACTTTCATAGCTACACTCAATCCCCATCCCTCCTCCTGACCCTTAGCCACCACGAAACCTGCTCTCCATTTCTTCAACTACATTTTAATCATTTTTTTATAGTGAAGCTTCTAAAACTACTTTATAACAGGGCTTCCGGGGTGTGGGGTTGTTATACTGTGTTGGCCAAAAAGTCCATTTTGTTTTCTCCATAAAATAAAACACATTTTTCATTTTCACCAATAACTTTGGTCTGGATATTTTGAGTATGTCAGCTATCTCCCACGTGGTGTAACGTGGATTGTTCTCAAATAGTGTCGATTCGATTGCTGTCAACTTCAGCTGGTCTACCTGACTGTGGAGCACTGTCCAGCAAGAATCTCCAGCACGAAACTTTGCAAACCACCTTTGACACGTTGGATTCGTCACAGCACCTTCTCCATATACTGCACACATCTTTTTTTGCATTTCAGTTGCGTTTTTACCTTTCTTGAAATAATAATACATCATATGCTAAAAATAGTGCATATTTTCTTCCATCTTCAATGTTAAAATGGCTACATAAGAATTCACCAATTTTGATGTTTTGTTTTAAATGCAGACTGATATGCCAGCTGTCACAATACAATCTAACAAAATTGTTTGGAAGGCAGTTCCAGACCACTAAATGCCACTAGAGCCATCTTATGGAAAAAACCAAATGATCTTTTTGGCCAACCCAGTACTTCCCTAGGGGGTGTGTGTGTGCATGTAGCTTCTCCAGAGAGAGAAAGGGAATTTTGTGATTATCAAAGCTGCAGAAATATATACGTATTTTAAGGAATACAGAAATGGAAAAAGTAAAAATCTCTCTTCGCATGCCTTGTAGGATGGAAATTAGACCATGGCTATTTGTTAGCTCTTGTTATCCAATAAACGGTAAACACGGACATTCACAGAATGACTTTACGTTTCGTTTTGTGGAACTCTTGGTATCTTCCCATTGGCATCAGGGGGGCCAGGATTTGTTTTGCTTCATATGACATTGTTTATCATTAGTTTGCGTCTTATCTCCTAGCTTGCATTTCCCTTGCAGGAAAGGAATCTTGTTTTATTTTATGTCATGCAACTCACACAGCACAGTGCTAAGTAGTACTTAATACTCACTTGTTTAAATAAAATAAAATGTGTGAGCCACGAGTAAAGGCACTCTTCACCGAGAAATATTCCTTAGTTCCATAACCTCGGTCAGGGTTTTCCCTCATGTTTAAGAATATTGCAGTTCAAATTAAGTAGGAACGTGAAAACCCAAGGTCAAGGCCTTTGGATGACATAGCATTTTATCAATATTCATTTGTACTTTCTGAAGTGTGTTTTGTCAAATTTATTTTGATATGCCTTGTTAAGGTTTTTAATATTACTCCAGGTTGAATTTGTAATGTGATCTATGTCTTATAGAAGACAATCAGACAATTTGCATTTTGTTCTTCTCAATAACCTTGTTATACATAAGGGAACTGTGTCTCTGAGGAAAAATTGGGGACCTGATTTTTGTTGTATGCCAAGTTATTTAAACTTAATTATTTTTTATATTGTAACCCATAATTTCTCATAAGCATTTATCTATGTTTCCTACCCAAGAGATCACAAGTCCCTTCAGAGCTAGGGCACATTATATTTTATAACATCTTTTAAAGAACTCAACACAGTAAAAGTGATAGAAGGTAGCATGACATTAGTAGCAGGTGCATGAATTGCTTATTCTGGTGCTCATTTGGTTGCAGGTATGTCTATTCCCATGTTAGTTTATAATTTCTTTGAGAATGAGATAATCCTGTACTTTCTGTCTCCTTTTTCTGATCAAAATGACTAGAACAATACCCAAAATATGGTCCCATCTGAAATGATTCTTGCTTGAGAACTGTAATACCATAATTAGGTGTTGTTATAGTTGTTATTACTATCGCTCATTCCTAAATTTATTCATTCCCTCTTTTTGACAGCCCTCTCTATACCAGGTCCTTAGAATGCTGCTGTGAATGAGATATGCAAGATCTCCAATGGAGCTTAGATTTTAGTAGGAATGAGGGAGAAAATGGGGAGAAACAAGTTAAAAGAAAAATTACCAATTGTGTTAAGAATTATGAAGGAAATTCTGGCATGACATATAAATTAAGGAAAATAAAAGGGATAGAGAAGGCAGGAGAGTAACTGCCTTTGAAAGGATAGGCTAGGACGGCTTCATTTTAGGACAGGAACTATCCTCTGTCCCCTTCAAGCCCTCACTTTGGGACTGACTTGCTCAAAGCTGTGGCTCAGTCCAGCTCTTGAACTTGTAACCACTTGTAACCAGTGCACATCACACAACCCATTAGTAAAATGAGCACATGTGTAGCATAAGTAGATAGGAATTCCAGGCAAGATGTGTAAATCCGTGGTGAGAGGATGCATGTCATCTGGGAGGAAAAGCATGTGTAGACGGTGAGAATGAGGCTTGAAAGATAGGGAGGCATGATCTCTTGAGTAATTTTGAAATTCGTTTTATCCTGAGAATTATGAGGGATGAGTGAGAGGATTGAGTGAAGGGATGGCAAAGTCTGGCTTATGCTTCAGAATAAATTAAATAGAAGGCACCCTGGAATAAAAATATGAGTGGAGAAGCTGTCACATTAATTGAGATGTAAGACGAAGGGGGTAATGAAGGTGCAGAGAAGGAGATGGGTGGATTCAAGAGGTGTTTGGGATCTGGTGATTGTATGGATGAGGTCAGAATCTGGCCACTGGATAGATGGGGGTATGTTATGGTGAGATAAGAATCGGTCTGGGGAGCAAGTTTACAGGGAATGCATAATGAGTAGATTTTTAAAGATCTCTGAGCTATCCAGGGGAACTTTGCAGTAGGGACGTGGCTGAGTGATACATGAAGCTCAGGTTACATCTCGGGACTGATGATCTAGTTTTTGGAGTCTGAGTGCTGCTGATTTCCTGCCCCATTCCTCCTTAAGACAGGAGGCACAAAGCCTTTGATCTGTTTGAATAGGAAGGGAAAAAAGGTAGAAAAATGGAGAAATAAAAGAGTAAAACCTAGTAACTGAGAGTATTATCTAAACTATGTGGAGATGTTTCCTTTTAATGAAATAAGGTAGCTATATATAACATATTCAGGGTTTTTTTTTTAACTTGATAATACATTACAGAGATCTATCAAGGTTGATAAATATGTACCTACTTCACTGTGTAGGTGAGGCAGAGATATTTAGAGCTCATGAATATCTTGTTTTCTCCTCATTTCTGGGCTCTTGGAAAGCTACAATTCTTCAGGCAGGTTCATATAACTAGTTATGGCCAGTGGACCGTGAGTGGGTGTGACAAGTGTCATTTCCTGGCTGAGGAAGTAAAAAGCCCCTGTGCTCTCTCTCCGTATATTCTTGCCCTGAGCCGAGCACAGAGATATAAATTTGAAGACCGTGTAGTCCTCATCGGCCTGGGACCTTGAGTAACTGTGTAGAGCAGAATTCCCACCAACTCTTACTGGATGTATAGCATGGCCAATAAATAAATATTTGCTGTGTTTATGGTGAGATTTTGTGGCTCATTTTTTGTAACATAACCTATCTTATACTGGCTAACAAATAATATTACATGTTGATGAATATTATGGTACTTTCTGATTTTTTTGTTTTTCTGGATCATAGAGAATATACATTTAAAATTTTAATATTGGTAAAATAAATACCAAAAAAATTGTACCAGGTTGCAGCCCTATGATGTATAAGAATATTTTTATCTATATCTTCACCATAACTGGATGCTATCAATATTTGAAATTCTATTACTTAGAGGAGAGTTTGAATAAAAATCCCCAAATACTTGGAGATAAATCACTTTTAAGTGACATATAGGTAAAAGAAGAAATCTCAAAAGAAATTTAAAATATTTTAAGCTAAATAAAGTGTATATGCAACTTATCAAAATTTGTGGGGTGCAGTGAAAGCAGTGCCTAGAGGGAAATTTATAGCAGTGACTTTACGTATTAAAAAAAAGAAAGATCTAAAGTCACCTAAGCTTTCAGCTTAGGAAACTACTAAAAGAAGAACAATGAAAACTGAAGTAAGCAGAAGAAAAATAAATAAGATTGGAACAAAAAAAATCAATAAAATTGAAAACAAAACAAAACAAAAAACCAGTAGAGAAAGTCAATGGAACCCAACACTAGTTCTTTAAAAAGATCAATAAATTGATAAACCTGTAACCAGACTAAGAAAAAAAGGACACAAATCACTAATATCAAAAGGGAGTGAGTGGGGGTGGAAGAGGGTCTAGGGAGAATAAATGGCAATGGAAAAAATGCAATAAAAAGGAACTATTAAAAATGGAAGAGGAGACATCATTACAGAATTCTTGGACATTAAAGGGTAATGCAAGAATACTATGAACAGCCCTGTGCTCACAAATTTGACAACCTAGGTGGAATGGACCAGTTCCTTGAAAGACAATCTGCTCACTCAGAAGAAATAGAAACCTTGAACAGGTCTGTATCTACCAAAGAAAATGAGTCAATGATCGATAACCTTACAGAGAGCCTAGGCCCAGACTTTTTACTGGTGAATTCTACTTAAGGGAGAAATTATATCATTTCTCTACAATCTTTCAGAAAACTGAAGCAGAAGGAACACTTGCTACCTCATTCTACGAAACCCTCATACTAAAACCAGACAAAGGTATTATAAGAAAAGAAAACTAAGACCAGTATTTCTCAAGAACATAGAAGCAAAAACCCTCAATAAGATATTAGCAAGTTGAATCAAACCATGTATAAAAGGAATTGTATGCCACAACCAAGTAGAAATTGTTTCAGGTATGAAAGGCTTGTTAAACATTAAAAAAAACAATTAATGTAATCCATCATATCAACAGGTAAAAAGAAGAAAAATACTATTATATCAACAGATGCAGAAAAAGCATTTGACAAAACCCAGAATCCATTCGTGATAAATAACTCAGTAAACTAGGAGTAAAGGAAAATTCCTCTATTTAAAATAGAATACCTACAAAAAAGCTACAGCTAACACCAGACTTAATGATAAGAAACGTAGTTTTCTCGCTAAGATCGGGTACAAGGCAAAGACATCTTCTCTCACCACTCCTTTTCAACATCATACTGGAAATTATAGCTAATGTATTAAAACAAGAAAAGGAAATAAAAGGTATATAGATTAGGAGAGAATAAATCAAAATATCTTATTTTGCAGGTGTCATGGTTGCCTATGTAGAAACCAAGAACAAATCAACAACAACAACAATAACGAAAAAAAGTGCAGCTAATAAGTGATTGTAGTAATGCTGCAAGATACAAGAGTAGTGTGCCAAAATCATTCACTTTCCTGTATGTCAGCGATGAACAGGTGGAATTTGACATTAAAAACACAGTACCATTTATAGTAGCACTAAAGGAAATTAAGTAGTCCAGTATAAATCTAATAAACATGTACAAGATCTACATGATGAAAACTACAAAACTGTAATAAAAGAAATCAAAGAACTAAATAAACGGAGAGATGTTCCATGTTTATATATAGTAACTCAATATTACTATGACATAAGTTTTTCCCATATTGATCAATAGATTCAAAGCCATCCCACCCCAAATCCCAGCAAGGTATTTTGTAGATCCTGACAAAATGATTCTGAAGTGTTTCTAGAGAGGCAAAAGACCTGGAATTGCCAACACGATATTGAAGTTCAAGAAGAACAAGTTTGGAGAAGTGATACTCTCCGACCTTGAGATTTACGATAAAGCTACAGTCACAAGGCAGTCTGCTGTTGGTGGAAGGCTAGACAAACAGTAAGTGGAACAGAATAGGAAAACTAGAAACAGACCCACCTAGATACAGACAACTGATCTTTGACAGGGGAACAAAGGCAATACAATGGAACAAAGATAGTCTTTTCAACAAATGGTCCTGGAACAACTGAATATCCACATGCAAAAACATGGCTCTAGATACAGACATTACTGTGTTCATGAGAATTAACTCAAAATGAGGCTTACATGTAAACGCAAAACCATAAAACTCCTAGGAGATAACATAGGAGAAAATCTAGATGACCTTGAGTTTGGCAATGACTTTATAGCTAAAACACCAAAGGCATGATCCATGAATGAAATAACTGATAAACTAGATTCACTAAAGTTTAAAACATCTGCTCTGTAAAATTTAAAACACTGTCAGCGAATGAGAAGACAAGCCACAGACTGGGAGAAAATATTAGCAAAACACACATCTGATAAAGAACCGTTATCAAAAATATACAAAGAACTCTTAAAACTCAGCAATAAACAATGACATGAAAAAATGGAATTGAACAACAATAAAATAATTTTTTTAATGGGCAAAAGACCTGAACTGGCACCTCACCAAAGAAGATATATAGATGGAAAATAAATACATAAAAAGATACTCAAGACCATACGTTCTCAAGAAATTACAAATTGAAAGAGCAATGAGGTACCACTACACACCTGTTAGAATGGCAACAATCCCAAACACTGACAACATCAAAGGCTGGCAGAAATACGGAACAGGTGGAACTCTCATTCATGGCTGGTGAGAATGCAAATGGTACAGCACTTTGGAAGACACGGCGGCAGTTTCTTATGAAACTAAACATCCTCTGGCCATGTGATCCAGCAATTGTGCTCCTTGGTATTTTACCCAAAGAAGCTGAACACGTACTCCACACAAAAACCCTGCATGTGGTTGTTTATAGCAGGGACCATACTTTTTAGTTTTTCAGATGCCCTGTTGTTTGAACGGTCCTTGGAGGCATGAACTTAGATTTTCCTAAAATCTGAAGAAAATGATTTGCCGTCAGGAACTTAGCTTCTTCATCTTTAGAGCATGTTTTTCTGACAGTGTCCTTCACTTGTTCTTTGCCTGAATCCATTTTTATTTTCACTTAGCATCATTTGCCATTTTTAGAAATCGACAGCTTTCAAACCAAACAGTTCCTGGATCCTTTATACTTAACAGTCTTTTCTTTAGCTCATCTCACTCATAGTACATTTTACTATAAATGGCAAAAAGAAAACAGGGAAAACCTCCAAACCTATACCTGGAGATCCCCTCAGTTGAACCACCAAATTCATAGGTACATTTTTGACTTTCCATGTTACTGTAGGTGTCTATGTTACTAAACTTTCTGCCACTAGGCTATTCATTTTATTTTTGTTATTGTATGTATTTATTTACTCTCAGCAACTTCTCTAACAACTTTGGCAGACTATAGTTCACATACAATTGGCTTATTTAACATGAACAAGCCAATGATATTTAGTATAGTCACAAAATTGGGCCACCATCACCACCACTTAAGAGCACTTAAGCCCCTGAACTCTGTTCTATCAGTCACTCCCCTTCCTCCCCCAACGTCTTCTCCCCCACCGTATGCTGTGTTGTTCTTTATGACTGGCTTCCTTGATTTAAGAAGATATTTTCAAGGCTCATCCATAATGTACTTCATTTCTTTTTATTGCGGAGTAACAGTCTATTGTATGGATATACCAATTTTTTTTGTCCATTTGTCAGTTCATTAATATTCCTACTGTTTGCGCTGTTAGCAATGATGAATAATGCCTGCTATGAGCATCACACACAAGTTTGTGGGTGGACATTAAGTTTTTATTTTTGGGGGGGTATATGCCGACGAGTGGAATTGCTAGATCATATGGTCATTCTATGTTTAACTTTTAAGGAACTGCCGGAGTATTTTTCAGAGCTGCTGTTCTGTTTCACATTCCAGCCAGCATCAAGGGAGGGCTTCAAATTCTCCACTCTTGTTAATACTCTGTTGAAACCTTGGTTTTGATCTTCTGAGACACAAGCAGAGAAATCAGTCGAGTACAATGGACTTCTGACCTACAAAATGGTGAGAAATAAACGGCGAGAAATAAAATAGTGATTTTAATGGGACCCACTTTCCTCCAGTTTCCAGTACCATTTTTTTCACTTTCTTTTACATCTTCACCAAAGCAGTAGCCTTGAAGGCCACCTTTAGACTCTCGTTTTTATAATTTCACACTGTTACTTCTTTGTGTGTTATTGGAATATATTACTGAATAAGTTTTGCTGGGGTCTCCCAAAGTTCAGTCCTGTGCCTACTCTGTCCTTATCTTTTCTTACTAGGTACTTGCACCTAGTTCTATAAAGCATCTATAAGCCAACACCTTTAAGTTTTTATCTGTGACTGTTGCTTGGGCTCTGGATCCCCTACACTAAGGTTCTTCATGATGTGAGAAAAAAAAATAAAAGCTCTAATTGTTCTTCAGGTTTCTGTTCATCACAGCTGAATGCACTCCTATTTATATATGTATTATGTTACATATCTCTATGTATATTTTACATTTCAAAAATAAGATGATACTTTACCTTTTTCAAACTCCTTTTAAATATTTCTGTGGTTCCTAGTGAAGCATTTATTAAGCATATGCTGTGTTAAACACAATGCCATATGTTTGAGAAAGAGTAATAAGCAATCAGGAGATGGTAGTTGTCCTCCTAGAGCTTACAGCTTAGAAGAGAGGACAGACATCAGAAGAATAATTATCCCCAGTGAGATGAATATTATAGGGTACTTTGCCCTGGCTGGTGTGGCTCAGTGGATCAAGCACCAGTCTGAGAAGTAAAAGGTTGCAGGTTCAATTCCCAGTCAAGGTACATGCCTGGGTTGCAGGCCAGGTCCCCAGCAGGGGGTTCATGAGAGACAACCACACATAGGGTACTTAACCTTGTCTGAGAAGGGGGGAGGGGGCAGCAAACAGGCTTCATGGAGACAGTAACTTTCCAGTCTACAGCTCAGGACTGTGTAGACATTACCTAGGTGAAAAGGGGTGAGAAGGTTGATGCAATGTCATGTGCAAAAGTTGTAAAGCATGCACTGGAGTGTGGGAAAGATTATGTACATGGAACATGAAATGAAGGGGCTGCAGCTGGGGTGGTTATTAGGAATGAGATCGGACAGAACCCTGTAATTCACGCTAAGGAGTTTTTTCTTTATTCTAAGGACAATGAGCCACAGGCGGGTTTCCAGGCAGGGAGAGAAATCTTGAGGTATGCGGGTTCAACACTTCCTAATTGGATCATGGTTCTGATGGCGTCAGGAGTGGTTGAAAGGAAATGAGAATGCTACTACTTGTGAAAAACTATGTTACTTTAGGGTGTCAGTGGTGTAGATGCAAATGCGGGGATATTTTAGTTATCCGTAAGACAAAAGGCCAATAAAGAGTTAGTAATTTGATGGGATGGGTGTTAGAAGGGAAAATGAAATAATAGAGAACATTTTTTGCCTCTGGCTTACCCATCTGCATGGTGGTGGTACCGTTTGCTAAGTAAGACAAGGAAACTCAGAGAGAGATCAGGTGTAGGGTGAGGGCAGGGAGAAGAGTAGAGTTCATTTATAGGGATGTGTGGTAGTTGCTGCCTCTGGATTATCTGCGAGGAGGTCTGTCCACCCCTGAAGCATGGGGCTGAGTGTGTTGACACATTTCTCATATTTAAAAATATCACTGTTGTATTAGTTATGTTCTCTTCTCACTATTAATTTATTAATATTTTCTTTCTGTTTCTTGATTAGCTATGGTAGAATATGTTGGATGTATTAGTACTTTCTAAGAAATAGCTCTCTGGTTTTGTTGTTTCTCTTCCTGTCTTCCTATATTTTAATTCATCAATTCTTGCTTCTATTTTTATTATTTCTTGCTTCTGGTATCTTTACCTTATTTTGTGACACATGAGTTGAATGCTCCATTCATGTCTAAAACATTTTAAAAGTGTGAGTTTACCCTGAATCCTGAATTCATATTTGGACTAATCTATTAGATTATGTCTAACTAAAAATTAATTTATTGTGTACAATCTAAATGATCATTTGACACATAATAATAGAGAAAGGAAGGATAAATTCAGAATATCATGTATATAATCTAGAATTATGTGGATAAATTAAGTGAGTGTATTTTATTTTCGGAAGTGCTATTCAAAATAAGAATCCCTAAGTACCCTAATTATTTACTGCATTAATTTGTACAAGTATATTGGAGGAGAAATGGCTTAATAGACATCTAGTAGCATCTATACATTAATGAGACCTTGACCCCACCCAGGCCATTTAGTAGGAAGTTTCAGGACTCACCATTATGGGAAGGCAAACTTAACTAAAGCTCATTGTCACTCCTCCACTGGAGATATGTTCTCTCCTTAAGGACCAGAGCACGGGTCTCTAGAAGTTGCAGAATGGTGTAATTCAGTAGCTTCAACTCTATCAAAACCAGTGCCTACCTTTATTAACAATTTTTTGTTTAAAAATTATTCTGACATGAGATTCTTAGATAATACAACCTACCTAATGCATGCTTTAAAAATATATAATTCTCTGAGTGTAATACAATGGAAAACATGAAAAGAAACTAATTTAGAATAAAATCGTGTCTCCATATGTAAATGTTCAGGAAAAAAATACTATAGCAGAGGAAATAATGAGGTAGTCAGGTGTTTGTACTCTGTTGGTTGAATGAGTTTAGATTTCAGAGAGACATTATGCACCACACATAGTAAATCCCACCAGTAACACAGTCAGTAAAGTCCAACAAATGTAATTACATTAAATGCAGGGTCACATTATTTAGAGGTCAATGAAATGGCTAAAGCCAACGGCATGCGGTGAGCCTCCTGAGATTTCCGGGGCGTGGCTGCGTGGGCCCAAACTGTCCCCTCCCTGCTGCACTTTGGAGCCTCCTGGTGGTGGTTGTCCTGCTCCAGCCTCATACTGATGAAAATAATTCTAGATTCTATAATTTCAATTCTCCTTGAACTGGACTGTAACAGCTTACAGTCCTGTTCCTTTATTAATTAATGAGCTAAATAAAGTATTAGCCATGTAGTCATATAATTTTTGTATGAGTCATGATTTCATATCTTTAAAAATGACCACTTAACAGTATCATTACCCGCCCCCAAACAAAGCAAAACAGAACAAAAAACCCAATTTGTTTTATTGCACAAATGCTGAGACCTTGTGGGTGGCAAGAGGCTGAGGGTTTGGAATGGGGAAGGTTAGAACGTGCATGAATTCATAGCCCGAGGAATGTCAGGAACCACCGACGGCAACAACGCATGTGGCCAACGCACCCAAGCAAGGCAGGATGGGAAGCCAGTGTCCCCTCCGCAGACTCCGGCTGGGACAAACCTGGAATCCTGGCGGGTCTCAGAGATAGGCCACACCTCCTCTGTCCAAGGCTGCGATAGCTCTGAGCTTCTTCCTGATCTGGTTGCCTCCAGTGAGAAAAAGAAAATGCAGTGGGAAGAGTTTCTCGGAGGAAACTGAGTTAAGCTTCCATAAACTAAGTTTTACAATAATTTTTGAAGTTACTTGCACGAGTGAGATTGATTATTTTTCTGTTGAAATAGGAATTCAGATGATTGAATTCAGTTATAAAAAAAGTGAAGTAACACTTTTCCACCTCCAAGATGGAATTATAAATTTTAATTGCATCATGCATAAATCGGATCGTGGCATTTATATTGCATTGTCATCTCTTCCCCCTTCCGGCAACTTTCATACACGTGTATCTTAACTTGCATACACTTGTGTCTTAACTTCTAAATTGCCGCATGGTATTCCATTGTGAACATGTATTGTAATTATAATAATGCTCAGTAAACATTTGAAGTGTTATAGTTCTTCCTTCATAAAAATGCTGGGATAACAATCTTCTATATCTTTTGTGCACTTGTTTGATTACTTCCCTAAGATTAATTTCTAGAAGTGAAATTGCTGATATAACAATTCAATATGTCTATTCAGTATGTGATGCTATTTCCTGGAGGTCCTTGAAGGTTTCCAATTAACAGAAAACCCATTTCCCCTTGTCACCTTCAGTCCTGATCTTGAGTAATCTTTTGATTCTTAGCCAAATTGGTATGAGTTTATTTCTTGCTTTAATTTTAATTTTAATTCTTGTTCTTTGGTGAGGTTGAGGGTTTTTTCATAAGTTTATTATTTTCTTTGCATATCCTTTTGCTATTTTTATGAGTTATTGGTCATTTTAATTTGGAATTTATTTACTTTATTAATCTTTTGTTTTATATAAGATAAATGTTTTTCCTAGCTTTGATACAATGTCTGTGGCTACATAAAAGTATTTTATTTTTCCTTAATCAATTCTATATTATTTTCATTTATGTTTTCTGAATATTGTGATAAGATTAGAAATGCTTTGTCCTCCCCATTTTATAAATGTATTTGACTATCTTTTATTTTATTTATTTTGTGCTTCTATTATTTCTTAGTGGTTACATATTCAGTGTAACTGCTATTCATTTAAGTGTGTGTTAAGAAGTGGAGATGGACCTTTATTTTCCCAAGAAGAAAACCAATTCTTCTAACACCAATTATAGAATTATTCATAAGTGTTCGTATATGTGTTACAAATGTATGTACTTATTGGGAAAGAGAAAGGGTAAGAAAAAGGCAGTCTGTTGATTTCAACTATTTTAGTTTATCAATTTATAGACTATGATTTAATATTTGTTTTAATATTTTAATATTTATTTATATTATTACAGTGTTAAATGTTTTATTAATGTGACATGGAAACTTACCCACACTATTCCTTTGTTTCAGTATTTTTGTAAGTATTCTTATATATTTGTTGCATTTACAATTTAAAATTAATGTTGTGTCAAATCCCCCCAAACTTGTGAAGTATGAGGGTTCTTTGCTAGATATATAAATCTATTTTCTTCCTAATGAAGCCTGTGATTGGCATATTTAATTTGATATATTGTAAGTTATTTTCTTCTGCTTTAGGTATTAAATTAAGATAGTTTTGCCGTAGAATCCTACTGTAATTTGGCCAAATTCAGTGCTTGTGGCTTGGATGGATATGGTTGAGCATTTTTTTGAAATTCACATGATAAAACAGAACTTTTTATTTAAATTTAGACTTCTACAAATGTTAGTATTTTCAAGCCTGCTGCTTTCTTTTTAAATTCATTTTCCAGCTCTACATTATTTTGTGTTGGGGATGTAGCTTATAAACAAGCTAAAAGCTTAATTTTGCTTTACTATTCATTTCACGAGGCTTTGTACAAAAGGATTAGTTGGTTGCTTCTCTGTAATTCTCTTGCTGATGCTTCTATATATGCTTGTTTTCCTTTGTTCTAAGTTGCCCTCTTGAAGTCACTTTTCTAGTTTCTCTGAAGTCATACTTTTAAAAATGTTTTGCAAAAAACATTTTAACCTCCATCGATAAAAAGAAGGTCCTTCCCTTTTTCCAGTTTTACTTCCTTCCCACCCTTTTGTCCAAAATTCCTTGTATATTAAAAAAAATATCTGCACATTTATTTTCAGATCCTTTTCATCACAATGCAGTTTCACTTGGAAGGATCTTAGCTAACATACGCCAACAAGTCCGTGGATAATTCTACTTTGCTGGTTGTCTAGCTTGTTAGTTTTCTTTACTCCACACCTTCTTCTTTCCTTACCTCTTTATGCAGAATCATTTTTCTTTTGTCTTCCATGACATCACTTGGTGATTGTTTTTATATGTAAGAATATATTTCATTTTTCCTCTCATGTGAACATTTTTTGGGCCAAGTCTATAGTTCTTGGGTAATAATCTTCTTAAGAAATTTTTGAACATTGCTCAACGGTCTCTAACACCGAGTGATGTGGGGACGATAGATGGTATCAGTTGGACACATCGCCATGGTGCCTGATTTGATTTTCACATTGGAATGTAGAAATCAAGAGGTTCTATCTTAGTATCTTTCTTTCTTCGAAATGTCTCACAGCTTTGAGAAGAACTAATATTCTCTAACTGTTAGATGTAAACTCCGTATGTTTTTATTAGATAGAGCATATTAATTATGTTATAAAAGTCTTTCCTATTTTGCTATTTTCTGATTCTCCTGTTGATAATTGAGAAAGACAAATTGAGATCTACTTTGAGAGTACATTTGTCATTTTTTTCCCAGGGGGAAACTCTATGAATTTGTACTTTACATATTCTGAAGCCATTTTATTGGGAGTATTCGTGATCTTCCCAGTGGGTTAAATCTGCTGCCATTGTGTAGTAGGAGCCCTGTTATATCAGTAATGCTTTTTAACTTAAATGTTTTAAAATTTGGTACTAATATAATATAATGGAATATTTCTTTACCATTTCTCCTCAGGACTCAGTGAGTCTCTTTGATGTAAGCCTCAGTCAGCCCGGAGAAATTCAGTGTTGTTATTTCTTTCACAGGCTCTTGACTCCTTCTGGAAGACCCCATTATGTAGATGTTGGATCGTCCCGATCTATCATTCACCTCACTGACCGTTTCCCTTATCACTTACATTAGTGTCTGGTTTTGCTCTAAATTCTGTAAGTTCCACTAGAATGAAAACCCCATGAAAGCAGGGCTTTATTTCCTTCACGTGTCCTCAGTGTCCGGATGTGGGACAGAAGAGACAACAGAGGAAGCCCTTGAGTAATATTTATTGAATAGATGAGTGAATTACCGGTGGGCTTGCTCTATTGACTTTCAGCAGTCCAGTGTTCGTTTTATCATTTCTGGCCTCTATTATTTATTTTTTAATTGTGTAAATCATCTTTCTTCCCCATTGAAATTCATTTTTATTCTGATTACTCCCTTTCCCATTGCACCCTGCATTAGTTTTATGCATCCCTGTAGTCCACTAAGTTACACTGAAAATGCACAATGTGATTTTTGAAAATGATCACATTTTTTTGCTGTTTTTTGCTGTTGACTCTGTTTCTCTGAGAGGGGAAGCTTTGGCGATAAGCTAGAATACCTTGCAGTACTTGAATGCGTCACGTTTTGGTGTCCCCAGTATGGCTCAACCTGACCAGCTACTGCCTGGAGCAATCTGAGAACGAGCTTTTTCTGTGGGTCTGGTTAGTAGATGGAGGTTATAGAATTCACGCAGTGTGGCTCTACAGTCGGGGATCCTTAGCAGCATGAAATGGCACTGCTGCACTGAAGACCCTTGAAGGCTTGCTATGGGTGAGGAAGAACAGAGTCAAGGACAAAACGATGCCACCCTATAAAGCTTTGGGTCACAAGATTTCTTAATGAAACTGAGAACTTAATGCCAGGATAGGGTGTGCAGACGCACCTCCACTCTTCAAAGACAGAGCACCAGAAAAAGAGGTACGAGTGGGACTTTCCAAAACGTCCAAGTTCTGACTCACACTTGAACCCCGCCCGGGGGCAGGTGGAGACTCATTCCTTTGTGTAGGTTGAGGGGAAGAGGGACATCTACTGGTAGCCTGCAACCAGGAGGATTGTAACTGGAGATAAAACTTCGGTTCCAAACATTTGGGACAGAGCTCCTGTCATGACATCTGATGGAATACTGAGTTGCACGCGTTTGCTTCTCAAGAATTTGCACATCTGAGGCATCAAGGGCTGAGGGTGCCTGTGACCATCCGTCCGAAGGCATCCAGAGCACATTACAAGGACGATTTCGATGTCCTAGTAGAAGAGAGAGGGGAGGCTACAGTGGACATCCAAACAGCTTCTGCAATCCCTACCTAACATAAGAATTCTCTTGTGTGTGTGTTTGTGGTGGGGGTCATTTTGACCAGAGGGGCAAGGAGACCTAGTCAAAATCATTCATCTATAAAGCATTTCAGCATCTCACCTTCCCCAGGAGAAGGCTCTTTTCCTCCTTTGGCTATTCCCCTTCCGCTGCTCTCTTTGCAGCATTTTCTCTGTCTCACCAGTTGCTGGAAACTGAGGGGGAACAGAAAGCCCTCATCGGAGAGGAGAACGAAAACAGCTGAGGGGAAGAGACACGAAATCGGTCTCCACAGCAAACCAGAGGGAAAACAAGGTTTTGAGTTGGGTACACCTCACTGTTTTTTAGTTGCATGTTTCAGATTGAAATTTTTAAAATATCAATAATTATTATTTTGAAATTATTATTATGCTTTTTTGAAGGTCACATCATCCAGGGACCAGGTCCACTTGTGGCCAAGCTTCTCAATGGTGACAGTGTCCGTTCTTGCTACCGTATCCCCACTGCTGCTTACTCTTCCCCAGGGTTCAGCATTCTGGCTCTTTCCTAACGTGGCTCTTCAAGCCTCAGGTCCTGAACCGACTCTGGCCTCCCTGCTCCCATCATAGGAAAAAGCTGATCCTTGACTGCCCATTTTATCTGCTTGGTTCATCTCCAACCCCCTCCTGACAAATCCAGTCCCTAATTCTCTCTTCCGACATTCCACTCCCAGCGTCACTGTTCATATAGCTGTCAGCTCTGCCGAGCAAGAGATACGGTTCTGTTCTAATTGTTTCGTAAATCTCTCTGTTCCCTTTCATTATGAGTTCCCAAACAGAATCTTTTCTAAATAACACTCCTGCCATTTGATTACTTGGAATCTCCTACCAATTTCTTTGGTGTTATAAACTGATGGCTCCAGAAATGGATCATTTCTAATCTGTTATTTAGAGCAAATTGTCTATTAGCACACGGATTGTATTTATAGCCTACCATC
>PVKM010017829.1:0-25555 GCA_004027735.1 Carollia perspicillata
GAGGCAGTGATGATTCCACTGAAACGTGAGTAGGGATTAGCTAGATTGAAAGGGGGAAATAAAAGAAGTATTTCTTAGAAATGTGTTGAGATGAGATGAAGCTTCAGCCATCAGAGGGCTGAAACAGAATATGTGCAGATGGAGCAGGAGGAACAAAGAGCTACCTCGTAGGAAATGAGGTTGGGCAGAGGGCCTCTGAATCCCTTTACCGTGAGATTGTGTGGTCTTCCAATTGAGAAGTAACTGCCTACTATCATAATACGAAACTGATTTTATAAGATCCCTTGATAGAACCAATTATTCTGTAATAGCACGCCAGTGATACTGCTTATTGAACATACATAGTGCTTATTCAGACATGGTTTACTCCACTGATACAGTAGATGTGTCCATGCAACAGTTATCCTAGAAGATCATGATCTAGCAACTCATGCTTTCTTGGATAAACGACATTTTAAAGACATATTTTGAAGATTATAGAATGGTTACAGATCAGATATGCTGTGGCATTTGATGTTCAGAACCAACAGCTTATAATCATTGACCTCAGGCCATTGTAATAGGAAAATTCTTTAACTCTGCTAGTTATATTTGAAGACCTAAAGACAGCTGTCACATATTGCTTGACTAAACATGAAAGAAAATGTGATATGGCAAAACCTGTGTGTGTGTACATAGATAGATAGGTAAGCTGAGTCTGTATGAATGAAAGAGAAACTAAACTTTCTACTAGAATGAAAATGACTTTATGATTCTGTTGGAAACTCTGGAGAAAAGACTGGTCTAATAAAAATAAATGCGATTATAAGAAATTAATTATACAACTTCAGCTTCATGCTTCTCTAATTTTTACATTAAACTGTCTACTTTACTTAAAAGGCCCTTATTGGTTGCCTAGGTTTTAAAAGAAAATTGCTAAGAAATAAATATTTTGGATTTAAAGAAACATTATTCTAGCAAAAAAATGTGAAGATATCCTATTTACAATAATTTTATGAAATATCCATCTAAACCATGACCCATCTACCCAAAGAATATTTTGATCTAACCCTCAAAATTATTCTCTCAGGGCAGAAAACTTTCTGCAAAAACAAGAACCACTGACTGAGATCTTACTCCAAGTATGTTGGCTATGTGCAAGATATTTCTGGGGAAGAGATTTTTATAAAAATTAAAATAGCCTACATTTAATTCCCTTTGAAAATCCAAAATAGCAATAACATATATAAAGTATAAATATTTTAATATATTTTCAGTTTTTAAAAATGTCCAGTTTTTTAAGTATTTAATATTTTAGAAGATTTGGGAATTTCAGGGGAAAAGGGTGAAGGGTTTTCAGGAATAATTATAAAGGACACATGGACAATAATGGGGGTGGCAATGGGATGGAGGTGGGGAGGGATAAGGGTGGGGTAAAGGCAGAAAACTGTACTTGAACAATTAAAAAAATAAAATAAAAAGTGAAAAAGCCCCCCAAAAAAGAATTATATGAATTGATCTACTAGATTCAGGTACTCTAAATCCTAGCCACTCCTCTACATTTGTTAAAAAATATTTAAAAAATATTTTATTACAACTACAGAATCTTTTAATAGATTAAATTATATATGTGGCTTCAAATATTCAATGTTTTAGTCTTATGTGGAGGGAGAAGACAAAATTAGGCTACTGTGACGGTGACATTAGGGCCAAACATCTTAAATTATTTTTGTTGTTGTTTTAGTTCAAAAATTATGTCTGTACAGTTCAAAATTACTTCTGCTCTCTCTGAGCAGAGAGCTGAGATCTGGGTAGAAATCTAGGTCTGCTCAGCCTTTGCCATTGGGAGTGAATGGTCAGACTGTAATTTTTCTATGTTGCTTGGCTATTGTAGAATAATTATTACCAAAATGGTTTCTTTCTTGCTAGACTTTCCCTCTCCTGGTGATTTGGCTGGAAACAGTAGGTCATGCCTGTTGAATTTCCATGTTAACAGATTCTCATGTCTGTTTTTGGATATATAATACAAAAAGAAAATTTAGAAAACTCATCACTTGTATTCCTTGAGTGTTGAGGTCCCTGGCTAGTCTCCTTTCTCTCTACTCTTCAGAATCTTTTATGCTTATATAAAACTAAATATAATGTACAGGGGTTTTAGATATTATTATCAGAAGGGACATGGAAAATAAGTCCACTCACATCTTCCCAGAATAAAATATAGTGTGACTTAATACGTATGACAATGTTGGAGGAATACAGATCAAAGACTGATATGGAAATTCTAGAAACAGACTCAAAATATGATTTAAAAAAGAGTTGGAGGTAAGAGTTGCTGATCAATTGGTTAAAAATTGCCTAATAATTTGAAGTAAAGTTATATATTCACCTTAAACATATGATACTGAAATTCCAAGTGGCTGTACAGTTCCTTATGTACACTACATGAGCCACTACAATTGAAGTGGCTCATCCTTTTCAGTATTCCTTATTGCTGCTCTTACATGACCCAAAAGGGAAAGACTGGAATAAAGGACGAAGGCAAACTCACTGTCAAACCAAATGAGGAACATATGAGATAGGAGGGTTAATATGCATAATAAAAGGGAAATAAATTAAAAGTTATATGAATAGTTAAATTATAAGAAGAGTATTCTTTTCCAATTTTATTAGTTAAACACTGTTGTATTAATGTCTATTTTAAATTATTATTAGGGTGGTCATCACTTTTTATTTGTGTATTGCTCTGGGTTCTTGAATTCAACATCTACATGAATACAAGAGATATTCTTAGGCAGTGGCAAAGACATGAATGAACTTCAGTTAAGAGATTTTTCTTTCTCAATTCAGAAAGAATTGAAATCAGAATATTAAGTAAATAAATAAAGCACCAATGTACATGGAACAAGTATTTGGGGATAGATATCTAACCACTTTTTAAAAGGTTGCTCTGCTTTATATTTCTGTAGTAATTTTACAGTGATTTACTTCTATGGTTCTCTCCTATTATATTATTACCATCACAAAGTCATCACCCTTTCTTCTCACTCTTTTTGTTCCAGGCATGTAACATAGTATGTGGAATTGTGTGAGCATCAAGTGTTTGCTAAGTAAATGAACGAATGGACTGATAAGTCAATAAATAAATTTCCATTGCACATTTAGATTAATGCTTTTGATAATTATGGGGATAAAATTTGATATGTTACATATGAAATGAAACAACAGTAAAATGTATAGAACTACAAGGTCTGTCCATAAAGTATCAAGCCATGTAATATGAAAAAATATAAACATTTATTGAAGAAGATACAAGATACATGAAACATTGTACATAGAACAATGATGCCTCAGTCCCCTTCAAAGTAGGCACCTCTGGACCTCACACAGTTCTCCCAATTGCTATCAACTACAATGTCATATTCTCCTGAATCTCATCAATGGTCTAAAATCTCTTCCCTTTCAAAGGTAATTTTAGTTTGAGGAAAATCCAGAAGCCACAGGGCACCAAATCTGGGCTGTAGAGGGCTGAATCACCTAGGTGATTGGATATTTCACCAAAAAACTCTGTATGAGATGTGATGCATGAGTGGGCCCATTATCATGATGAAGCTGCCAATCACCAGTTGACCAAAGCTGTGGCCTTCTGAATCATCCAAATAGTTTCCACAGCGGAATGTTCAAGCTTAATGTGAAATTTGATGCAGATGTGTTGCTCTACTCACTCAATTATTTTGAATGCAACCACACAGTACACATTCTCACTCAGTGGCATCTGCCACCCTCACTGACTAGTTCAGTGAAATCATCATTGTTCACACATGTGCATTCCAGTGCACTCTCCTTGGCTGCCAGGTTACATTGATGTTGTGCAAACCATTCTCATTATATTAACAATGGTCGAATGTTTTCAGAACAGACCTCATATATTCTACAATAACACATCACTAAGTCAATCAGTGGTTGGTTTACAAAACAATTCACTCCCTTTTTTTTCCCTGCCACATAAAATGACCATGAATGGGAGGTCGGTCAGGAACATGGATGAAAAAGGTAAAGGGATTAAGAAGCACACATTGATAGTTATAGAATAGTCATGGGGGTGTAAAATAACTGTAGGAAATGGAGTAGCCAAAGAACATATATGCATGACCCATGGGCATGGGCAACTGTGGGGATTGCCTGAGGGAAGGAGGGTGCTGGGTGGACAGGGACAGAGGGGGAAAATTTGGGAAAACTGTAAAAGCATAAATAATAAAATATAATAAAGATGACAATGTTTTATTCAAATATCTTTTTATTAAAAAGTCAGTTGTAAGATTTAAGAAATGGTTCTCATTTAGAGGAGTTTTCAGGGACATGTATAAGGGACACCTGGACAATACCAAAGGGAGCGTAGGGTCAAAGGTGGGAGGTAGGGATGGCTGGGGTGGGGAGGAGTGGTGGACTAAAATGAAGACAACTCTACTTGAACAACAATAAAAAAATTAATTAAAAAATAAAACAAAAAAATTTAAAAGTTATTTTAAAAGAAATGGTTCTCATTTAGTTGAATAAAGTGATCACACAAACTTCTTTGATGACTTTTGGTGGAAACCCTCTGAGGTATGGCATAGCTGTGAATGGCTTCCTAAACCACAAAAACAAATTAAAAGAAAAAATTAGCAAAGTGAATTAGGCTTGTAAATTGAGACAGACTTTATCAATACTCATACCTGTTATATAGCTTTGTGTCAGACAGACCCCTTCTACTTTAATCTTTAATTAAAATTACCATGCCCTTGATTCCAGATCAGTGAGACATCACTGAGGGTCAAAGACTAACCTTGGAAAAGGCTTCCCTTCATTAGTCATCAGAAAGATATGAAACTCTATTAGTTAGGTGTGAATTTTCTACCCTCTTAATACAGAAGTTACTAGACTCTCTGGATGTGATGATTTGTTGTTGTTGTTTTGGAATGGATGCTGAGATCTTAGTTCTTTTGCAAAGTTAATTTTAGATGAACTGATGCCGAGTTCCACTTCCGCTCTGTGAACCAGTACAGGAAGCACCACTTGATTGACCTGCGTCTCCCTCAGAGAACAAGGGTCCATATACTTATTAACATCGGTTCCCTGAAAACGTGAAACTGGGAAGGTTAACTCCTTCGGTTATCTATTTCAAACATTTCTGTCTTTAGCCTATATTTTTTAAAAAAACTCTGTAAATTATATATTTCAGAGTTCTATGATATAAATCCTTTGTTATATCTTTCTTGATTTTCTGGCTGCCATTACACTCAATATTCCCCTTTATTCCCCTGTTTGATGACAAATTTCACAGAAAGTTTTTCTTGTGAGTTCACCGTAAAAACACAGCATTGGACTCTGAGATATTAATTATTTGGGGCTAACCATAAACATGATTTATTTATTTACTTTTATGTTTCTTGTATTCATTATCATGATTTATTAAACATTTAATTACCAAAATAGACTAGGCTCAAAATAGAAAAAAAAATAGACAATTCAAGCCTTGTCTTTGTGCTCAACTGGTTTATGTTCTGTTTTACTTCAGGCATCATTTTTATTTGGTCATTAGAGTTTTCTGTCATGTCATGCTTTTTACTTTCATATCATATTATACTGGGACTCCTCATATATCATAATACTGTGCTGTAGTACGCCAACCTTAGACACTCAGAGGAAATATTTACATGTGTTTTAGAAAATTAATTTTTCTTTTATAAATGAAGAATTTGGTATAGAATAATTATAGTTGATGCTTCTATAATAATCATGATATAATAGAATTTTCAGTAGTCAAAATACCAGAGTCATAGAATTTTTGAAATCTGACTGAATTTAGAAATTACCTCTTTCCATCCATGCTCAGTTCACTCCAAAATTACTTTATTATATTATATTCATCAGGGATAAGTGATCCCCCCACATTCCTCCTTTCATGTCTCTTTTCACTTCCCTTCTCTAAGTTATTTCGGTTTTTTAAAGGAAGATGCAATCTCAGCAATGAAAGAATATGCATAGAAGGTCGGGGGCATGTGCAGGGCTATAAACCCCGATTTCTGTAAACTGTTCAGATTCCATCAGACATAGAGAGTTTCGTGTACATCCAAGAAGGGGTGGATTGAACTAAGTAGGACATTTTTAAATAATGGTGTTTCCGAAAATAACAAAAGAAGTTAATTGTGACTTCTGCTAGTGCTACTTTTAGAAAGCATTTCAATAGATTAATATGTCTGTTTGATAATGTAAAGTATATCATAGCAAATCACAGTTTCAATGTTTTTAAATCAATTTTCACTGATCAAATGCCTCTGATTGTGTTTTGTTCTTCTTTTTCTTTTGTGTTTAATTATTTTCCTAATGCAAACTTTTTTTTACTTTCAGACAGAGAAAGGGCTACCAAATGTATAGCAGGAAAGTAAGCAAATTTCTGGTCATCATTGGCAAAAGGCTGTCATCCTGCTAAGAAATGAAGAAATTTTAAAGTTATATTTCAAGATATCAGCAAGGGAGGAGGAGCTGCAACTGATGGCAGTGAATTTGACAACTGTGTGACTGGTGTGTGTCTGACAACATTGCCGTTTGAAAGCACACTTATAATCTAGCCCCTTTATCTTTGTTTCATAGTTATAAAATAGTCTGCCATTATATATTCTGTACACACATAAAAGTGAATTGAAAGTGGTCATTTCCTAATTGTGGAACCTAACTTACATGTTAATAGACAGTATTTTCTCCATTCGTCTATTATTCAAGTAATGTCTGTCTTTCATACCATCTCCTTTCTAAGATGCAGAGGTGTTCTCTTTTGAATTATTTATTTTTCAACACCATTTATAGTGTAGGCCTAATATTTACACACATTTATCTATTTTAAATTAATTTAAACCAGTAAAAGAGAGTTAGAAAGCCAGCAGTTAGTGACTGTATGAGAAATAAGCTCAACTAGATACTCAAGCAGAATTTGAGTTGATAGCTATGCCAAGGGTGTGCAAGATGCTACCCTCGCAAGTGAACAGCAACTTGGAAAACTTTGCTATTTATCATGCTTCTAAAGGTGAAGTCTAACTATGCTCAGATTTTCTTACAAAAATACCTAGAAAATGTCAGAAATGATTATAAACACATTTGTACATTTCACAATTGGCATAGTTCTTTCTCAGGAATTATTCCATCTGATTTCCAAAATAGTACTGTGTGGTACACATTGCCAGTGAAGCCTTCTGTGATTTTCTACACTGAGTCACTTGGAGACAGCCTCCTGGGACTGAGAGCTAAACTTGAACACTATTTAATTTTACTGTTGCTCTCATATGAAAATACGACTTCACTGAGGAAGTTAAAAGATGTGACTCTGGTTTCTGGTGACGTTATAGCATCTGCTCTTTTTATGACCCGGATTGTTTCAGAGGATTCTGCCTAGAAGTCCAGTTCCTTAGTTTGATTCTCCCCACTATGTTTCCAGAAACATGTTTTCTAAAGTCAGAATTCTGCAGCCCAGGTAATCTAGGAGGCATGGAGCTCAGGTATCCATCCATGTAAGCAGGAGACAGGATTTGAGCTTAGAGAAGGGTGGGGAAGGGTGCCAAGACAGCAGAAAGGAGGGCTCTGAACACATAATCATGAAAAAATGTCATAGAAGTCAGAAAGAATGTGGAGCCCTTTTCTAGTAACTTTCCTAGTAACATGACAAATTTCTATTATATTTACTCAAGTTGCTTCTAGCAACTTGAAAGTTTTTTTCAAACCCTTTTCTAATATTTTAAGGAAAAAGAGAAGCTTCTATTAAACAAGAAGGACTCCTTTTCTCTCAAGGAAAGCAATGACTCCTAGATGGTTTGATTTAGGACAGAAGAAAACTGATAATTGTTCCAACTTCGCCAGATTTCATGTAGAAGTGTGTACTGTTTCTTCCCCTCCTTATCTTGAAGTCCTGTGAAAATTTACGTGATTATAGTTAATTTTGTTCAGTTCAATCCAATACTTAGCTTACTAATACTTTAATATCTTATAGTTAGTGATAAACTACTATAGTTATTTCTATGTCATAAATAATAAAGAGTCAAATTGTGGTCAATTATAGTTGAATATAGTTAATTGTATATTAACTATATTTTAGGAAAAAGTAACCATTGTTTTTAATAGGACAACTTGCTACAAAATAATGAGAATTTTCAAATTATATTTTTTTAGTCAATATAGAAAGCAAAAAAAAAAAGCATTATGACAAAATTTGGAAAACTATGTAAGAGCTAAAAAATGTAATAATTCCTTAGTTTTAAATTATATTCCAATATACTCTCAGTGCTGTGAAATAGGAGTAATGAGAAATGGCTTAGATTACAAGTCACCATAGTCTTGAGTTTGAACTTTCTGGGTATGGAATCTGGTTCTGCCACTGACTAGCGTGAGTGAGGTTTTTATTTCACTTTGCCTCAATTTTCCAGTTAATAAAATGGGGATAATAATAATGTTACTTCCATCACAGATTTCTGTGAATATTAAGTATGTTAAAATATATGAAGTGGCTTAGAACTGTCTTGGCACATAGTAAAATCTATGCATTGCATTTTATTGCTATAATAATCATCATTATTATTAACTATGCCATGTTCTCAAATATCGCCCTATTATCCTGCATCAGGAAACCAACTTCAAATCATATGCAAATAATTTTCCACAAAACTCTATCATGGAATTGTTACTGTTTCCTACTTGAGATGAAGAACTTAAAAATGACTTAATGTACATTTCTCTGCCGTCTTCTGCCAATCACAAAAGACACTGCGTTTTATTGTATCATTTATATGAAATATACAGAATAGTAGATATGTAGAGATGGGAAATAGACTAAAGGTTCCTTAGGGCTAAAAGGAAATATGGGGTTGGGGAACAAATGTTATTGAATAAGTGTTTTCTTTAAGGGTGATGAAAATATTCCAACTTTTTATGATGATAGATATACAGCTTCATAAATATACTAAAACCATTACATTTAAAACTTCATATGAATTAACTTAATGGAATGTAAATTTTAAATTATAAATCAACAAAACCATTAAAAGTACAAAAAAGAAATATGGGAGAATTTTGGAGAGATGGTGGTGGTCCTGTCAGAATCGCTTTTGGATTTTCCAAAGTCCTCATACCAAAACAATCACGCTTAGTAAGCAAAGCCAGTAAACACGTACAACAAAACTGAATGAAAATTCCTCTCTACAAAACCCACAAGCTAATGGGGACAAACTGGTAATAGCCACAAGACCTGTGTGGTATTTATAAGAGAGAAGGCAGGAGAATCACGATAAAACCAACGGAGAGATGTCCACTGGAAAATCAGTCAGGCCGTCTGAGAATGGCAGCTAAAGCTGGGAGGGGTTTAGCCCACTTTGAGAAAGAGTGGGCCCAGGGGTCCGTGGCAGGTCTGTGGGTCAGTCCAGGCACCATGAACACTCTACATGGATCCACCAGGATTACTTTCCAAGACAGCAGCCCATGCTCAAAACCAATACAAAAAAATGAACAAACAAACAAACAAAATACCACTGGGAGTGGAATCAAGTAGTCTGGGGACAGATGAAGGACAAAAAAGATCACATCAAAGTTATTGGGGGAGTAGGGCATGAACCAGGAAATCTCAAAAAGCAAGTCACCATATTTTTATAGATTTATTTAGAGTCTCTAGACTGATGACCCTTTTCAGGGTTTTGACACTAGTCACCTGATATTGGTCATATCATTTTAAAACCCCAGTTTCCTCATTTGCTAAATGACTGAACCACAGTAGACCATTTTTGAGATTTTCATAGGATTATCTGACAATTCTGGAATCTATGCATATTTTTTATTATACCACTTTACTAAAAACATATTGTTTGCCACAATAAGAATTCAATTTATTTCTTTTTATTTTAAAGTAGACTTATTGGGTGACACTGGTTAATAAAATTATATAGGTTTTAAGTGTACAGTTCTATGATACAGGATCTGTATATTGCATTGTGTGCTCACCACGCAAAGTCAGATCTTATTTTGTCACCATAAATTTGACCCTCCTTTACCCTTTATTACCCCCTCTTCTCTAGTAACCATCCATGAATTTGTTTAACTTTTTTTTTTTAGAGAGGGGAAGAGAAGGATTCAGAGAGGGAGAGGAACACCAATGTGTAGTTGTCTCTCATACGCCCCCTACTGGGGACCTGGCCTTCAACCGCAGCATGTGTTAGACTGGGAGTTGAAACAGAGACCTTTTGGTTTGCAGGCTGGCACACAATCCTCGGAACCACACTGGCCAGGAAAGAATTTTTGTTTGTTTTTACTGTGTGCCCAATTGTTGCTTTCAGTTTTATACCCCACATGTGGCTCTTGACTTTTTCTGTCTTATTTCGCAAGAGCAAAGTTTAAAATTGACTAAGAGGGAGAGTGAACGAAGGAAAAATATATATATATGAGATATATATTTGGTGGTGATCTACTTTAGCTGCAAATATGAAAGCTGTTTGAACTTTATGCTAATTTTTTACTTTTCATTGTAAAACTTTCAACTCAATTTATTATATAATATTTAGTAAATGGCCAAAATAAGCTAGATATATTCCTTTTTTTTCTTTGTATTCTGGTGCTATCTTAAATTTACTATCAAATTTATTTATTTATTTCAAAGATATAAAATAGATACATTCTTTTGTCTGACCAGGGACACATTAAGAAGCATATCTCATTTTTGGATGAGTTAACAAGGAAGCAAGTAATTTATTTATAGAAAATTAAGTGAAAGATAATGGAATTGATATCTTTTCTTTATTTAATTCAAATTGATTTAAAAATGGCTTATGCAAAAATCATAAAATGCAACCACCATTCTATAGAGCAGAGAAATAGGAAGAGAATTTATATAGAAAGAAAAAGGAATATTCCATCAATGTAATTATAAATGTGTCGATTCTAAATTTAAATGGTTAATCAGTTTTCAATCAGAATATTATTTATTAAGAAAATAATTTACTTGATTCTTATTGAGTTTACTATTAATACTAAATAGCATTTATGTCAGTTCTGCCATGTGACCACGGTGCAAATCCTAGCTTAACCACTTGTGATCTGCTCTGTGGGTTTGGGCCTAACCTTCCTTTGCCTCATTTTCTCAGCTGTAAAACAGAACTGGTACTGCTTCCATCTCACAGAGTTCTTTTAGGGATTAAATAATTTATATGAAATGCCTTGAAAAATGCATGAGATATAGTAAGCACTGAAAATCTGTTGGCTGAAACTATGAATGAACAACAACAGCAATAGACTTGCCATTGTTTTAGGCACAATGCTTTCATACTGATGTTTAAGATCTGATTCTGTTCTCTTCATGTGGTCAGCGTACAATTATTGATGTGTAGGCTGCGGACAGCTCTGTGCGGTGTGCTATACACATCTCCTCAAAGCAGGACTGACTTTGCGTGTCTTACACAGTGTTTGACTTTATTTTTCATTTCCTCTTTTAATGTCCCTTTCTTGACTCCTGACATTTCCCATCCTTCCCCATGTGTCCTTCCTGTGTCTTATATTTCCAGCACTGCTCTGTGAACTGTCTCCAGGACACTGGTAAACTTGGTGCCTCGGGTGGGAGCCAGCAATGGTTGGTATAAGATGTTGCCTTTTCCACTGAAAAATCTAGGAGATTCCATTGAGTGATGACCAGTTTTCAGTTCAGGGAAAAAGAAAGAATTCAGGGAATAGGAAATGCTTCCAGATCAATAAAGCTTTCTAAGTAAACAGTAGCTACTCTGTCTCTCCCTAAATTCATACAGATCAAAACACACCATGCTCCCCAAATAATCCTAAATGTGAAAGGAAGGAAATAACTTGGGAATAAAGTTAGAGAAGCCAGTGTCACAATTCTAGAAGTTTAGTACATTGTCTTCACACGCAGCCTGAAAAGACATCTTTTTTATTATAACTGCTTTCACGCCTTTCATCCTTTTACCCTTAAGATCTGTGCGTATGACTCCTAAGTGTCTTTTAAACAGTAATTGATCTGGAGTGAAAAATAGCGGCTTGATGATAATGATCTCAGTGCAGCCTCACTCCGGACTCGAATTGAACTTAGGAGATCACAAAACAGTGATTGCTGCGTATGAAGTTCACAAATACATAAATCTGCAAACAGAGCCCTGGAAAGTTCAGCTGCAAAACTTCCCCTTCTTCACTTAGTTTAGATAAAAAGCTGTATTTCTGTTCAACCCATGGGTGTTCCTCACGTTGCATTTCTGTCTTTCACAATTTTCTTTTAAACTGGATGTGTCAGAAAAGGGAAAAAGGAAGATGGTAGGCAGTAGAAAAATTACATATTTCACCTTGATGAAATAATTAAAAACAATGTTTACTTTTAATAAATTATGATTAGATAATATGTAGGTAGCACTGTATAACGTATGAGTATATAAATCATGGAAGAATGGGAATATGGATGGATCGATGGGTGGATGAATAAAGGGACAGACTGACAGATCACCAAATTAATTAGTAGAAATCATTTATTCAAACCTTGTTATATGTGAGGGGACCCAAAAAACCCAGAAATTCTTTATAAAAATTGTATATGGATTGTTACATATTTAAACTTCAGTCACCTTCAAAATACTCTCCATTTGATGCAATATTTCTATCAACACTTTTTTCCACTGCCCAAAACAGTTTTTGTCTCATCAATTTTTATGCTTTTTAGAGCTTCTGCCATTTTTTGTTTCACCTGTTTCACAACAGCAAAACGTTTCTCTTTGAGGACTTTTTTCATTTGGGGAAACAAAAAAAAGTCACTCAGGACAAGATCACATGAACAGGGAGGGTGGGGCACCAGGATCATGCCATTTTTAGTCAAAAACTGCTGAACAATCAGCTCGGTGTAGGCAGGTGCGCTCATAAATCACCCCTCATGAAATGGGCAAACATGCTGAAAGAGTCTTCAAAAAATTCAATGAAGCTGAACACAGCCTCTCACAACAAAGCCAGCTGGGACACTGGTACAGATGGGTTCCTGGGACACACACCTGTCACGGGTTCCCTATATTACAAGGGGCCCACCAAAAGTTAATCCTGGGTTTTTTGGATCCTCCTTCATATGTGTGAGCATTCAGGGCAGAGAAAGTTCCCTGCCTTCAATGACTTACATTCTGGTGGCATATGCAGAAAATCACATAATGGGCAATATTGTGTCACACAGTGTCAGTAGAAACTGTACTTTAGAAGGTTGCAGTTGAGCAAAAACTTAAATGAAATAAAAGGCAGCCATGCAAGCGTCTCAGGGAAGAGCACTCCAGGCCTCAGAACTGGCCAGGCATATCTGCTGGGAGGGGAGCACCCGGATGGGGCACAAAGAAGTAAGGGAAGGGAAGACGCAGGGCCTCCTCCTGCAGGGCTTCACCGTCAGAAATGCCTGCTCTCTGCTACAGGCATCTTTCCACAGCGCAGGCCTTCAGCAAGCAGACTCTAGAGTCATTCTTGCTAGGCTTACAGCCCGAGTCTGCCACTTACTTGTGTGACCTTGAGTAAATACTTATCAACCAGGTGCCTGAGTTTCACTGTAGCACTAAACAATAGAAATGACCTTAAAGGGTGATTGTGAGTATTTAGCAGATTCATATATGCTAGGAGCTATGAACAATAACTCTTCACGGTAATTACTCAATAAATGTTAGATGTGATTATCATTATTGTCATCACAACAGTACTTAACTTAATTCTTTGTACATCTCTGGAAAATTAAGATACCAAGATATTACATTAAATAATACCAGTCAGGTTGATTTCCTTACCGATGCTTAATAGCACTGTAAGTTGACCATATCTAGTCATCACAGCACAGAACACTGCTGAAATCGTGAGTAGCAGGGGGGTAAAAGCAGTTGCACCATACCTGCCATATCTAGTGTGTCAGTAATTTTAAATGCTCATGAAAGAAAACAGACATATTGCTAGCATTTCTAATAGTGGAATGTTTCAATATAGTAGTTAAAATATTTTAAAACATTGTCTATCCCTTTTTTAAAAAATTCAATATTCAACCAATCCTCATTTTTACACATTTATTTTATTTTGGATTCAGAACTTTTTTCAGTAAGGGGAAAGGGAAAAGAAAACAAACCTTATGAACAAATGTTGTAAAACTTGAACTCAACCCAGGTGACAGTAGTTTCTTTATCTGATTATATGTGAGTATTTCTATTCTAGGTTTTCTTATAAACTGCAATGCACCGTTTGTACCTAAAGTTAAATCTTTTGCCAAAAATTGTCATGATTTGTTAAATGTAATCTTTATTAAGATCCAATTCATATTTTTTAATTAAAAGGGGTACTACAAATTAAACTTTATTTACTGGCTGGGTGACTGCCCAATGGGTTCTCAAGTGAAAAAAGTAGGCTTATTTGACACAATTGCCTTATATTTCTGCAAAACATCTTTCATCTATTAACAGAAAGTATTGTCATTGTCACTTGTTATAATTAATATATGTCCTGATTATATTTTCTTTTCCAATTTATATGTTAATGACATGTAATATATAAATGCATATTTTACAAAATATATACCATATATTAATGTAAAAAATTGCCCCTTTGACCTTTCAAAGAAAGATAACCGATATTTACTGATTCAGAATTTCTGATTGTTCATCAAAAGGGAAGAATAGTGAATCAATTCATTGATTTATAAACAACTACTACAAATTTTTAAAACCCATTATTGTCTGTGACAGAGGCATTTACTGTTTGCAAAGTATCCCTTTATTTTTCCATGTGTCCCAGACCCTTGGGTAGGTGAATCTGAGTGAAAAAGACCTGACCAATGTGCTGTGAAGTAGTGACATGTGTCAATTCCAGGTTAAGGCATTTTAAGCTGGTAGACCCCTCTCAGGTCTTCCTTCTGCTGCCGTGGGAGAAGGGACACCTCATTTTCCAGATGGTGCATCTGCTTCTGCCTGGTCCCCTGAATTTTTGGAGGAAAGTCTCCCTGCCAAATTATTTTAGATATGTATGGTGAGTGACAAAAAAATGGTTTCAAAAGTTGGGAGTTATCTTTTTGGTCATATAGTCTAGGAAATCATAACATACCATATGATTTCCTGTATTACATATAGAAATATTTATTATTGATGATTAGGGCTATTATAGACTCATACTGTATATATACAGAGTTGTATTTGAAATTGTGTTGTTCAGCATTGTAATTAGGAAGCAAATACCTTTGCTGTCTTTAAGGACGCATTATGAGGATTGTGATTGCTTAATTAATGACCGAAAAGAAATCACAACCAAGTTATCAATCCTTTGCAGGTTTTCTTAAAAACTAAAAATGTAAAAAAAGATATACTTATTTTTCAGATTTTAATACTCTAAATACATTAATAAAGACCTTCTAGCATATCTGGATCCAGTCTTGTGGGGAAAGAGGTCAGGGAAATACAGTTGACACTCAACAAAATTTAGAACCGAAAGATGAAGAGAATCCCTGCGGCAGCAACCCTCTACTTTCTGTCACTGCCAGCTATTGTCCTCACGTTGTTTTATTGATTTGAGACAGGCCTCTGAGGAGAAGCCTCATTGTCATGATCAACCAATGACATCATTCTACATTAAGACCTAGGGCCAAGTTATTTGCTTCTTGTTAATCAGGGACTATATTCTTAATCCTTATCCCATGCCCATATTTTAAACAACAGAGAGCTGTAATTGAGTTTTTAATTATATTTTTAATCAGCTATTTTTAATTAAAAAATCAAATCCATGAATGTATCTAATTACTTTAACATTTTATTTAAGTCAACTATTTATTACACACCTATAAAATATCAGATATTACTTTATCTTTCAATAAAATTAATAAAATTAGCATTTCAATGTCAAAATGGTCTACACTTAAAGATGTAATTATATCATAATGATAAACTGAATATTATAATTAACATGGTTGTACTTAATTATAATTCAAGTACAGTGATATAACTTTGCTCATTCATAATATTAAATAAAAATAATTACTTCAACATACATTTTAGTAAGCTTTAGCCCTTGAAATATCCCTAGTTAGGGTTACTAGAAATCTTACTATTAACATTAATTCAGTTTATATGATTTCTAATTAGAATTTGTTCCAATTGCAATGAACATTCTTACAGTTAATATATGGGTCAGCAAGGTCATTACGTAGAGAATTTGTGACAATATGGCATTTTCATTTTTACTGAACTACATTTCACTAACTTTTTTCTATTCAAAATTACTATTAAAGTTTGTGAACAAGATTTCCACTTTCTGTTTATGATATATACTTTTAATTTTTCATTACACAGTTGAAAGATACGTTTCTCTGTCCTGAAACAAATACATGACATATCAGCTCCAGGTGTACTTAGAATTAATACATGTGGAACTCCAGAAATTTATATCCCACTGGTTCAAACACAAATAAATAGGTTTCAATAAAATCTACAGGTATTTACACATGCACAAATACTAAACCAGGGCTAGAAACCAATTTTCCTGTCTATTGCATGTGATGGAACAGACACACACACGTGTGCAGAGAGGTACGTATGAGTTTCTGAAAAACCTAGTTTTGAGTAATCATACAAAAAAAGAGGCTGTTGGAAAAATAGGGTTTGGGAAAGCCAGGATGAGCGTAAGTAACTACATTATATGGTGATAATATAAATAATAACAACCATAATAAGTACTAGTGTAGTTTAAAACATTTTAAGATTTTAGTAAGGAAACTTTTCAGTAAAATAGTATTTTAACTAAAATGGGGGGAGGGGAGGGTGGAAGGCAAGGAATCTTGATGGGAGGGTGGCATAAAAAAGGTTAAGAGCTGTTGAATTATGGAGACCAAAGAAAAGGGACCAGAGACTGGAAAACCATAGGGCAAACAATTACTTCTAAAAGAGAGCATAGGGAGAAGCAGCAAAGACCTCTGGGTAAAATACACACTCAGCAGCTCTGCATTGATGTGGCCGTCTGGGCTCAGCTGTTTCAGTGTTTTCATTTGCTGTGCCTCGGTGGCACAAGACATTATTGTAGTGGGAAAAGTCATATAGGAATCAGCACAACTTCTGTTTTGTGTCAACCATATTCTTCCATCAATCAGTTGCATACAAACTTCATGTTTTATGGAAACATGCGATGGATACATGATAATCAAGACAATGGAAGGAAACTAATGTATATTGAACACCTAGTTCATGCCAAGATCAAACTAGACCCAGCACATACATTATCTCCTTTAAGAAGGGAATGATATTTAATACAGAATGGGCTCTTGAAGGATTTGAGCAAAATGAGAGCACATATATTGTTGGATATTTGCCTCAGAGGAGCTGGGAAATACAGAGTTTTAAATTAGTGATTAAAAGGTCAGGAAAGAATTCAGCAAAAAAAAAATACGGTTTGAATTTATGTCAACTGGTTTACTTTTTGGTGTTTTAGTTTTGTACATTCTCATGATAATTTCTAGGAAATTTCTAAGTTAACTAGGTCTAGTTTAATTGCCAATAGCATCAAACATAAAGGGAGTTTACTTCAGGATACAAGGAATCTCAGGAAATCCAAGATCAGGGAAACAGTCCAGCTTCAGTAAGGTTCTAACACCAGGAATTGAAAAAGGGAACTTGAGCTGTATCTTTCTATGCCTCTTTATCTTTTTTAATTGTTTCTCTCTCCATATCTATTTCAGTCCTGTCTCCATGGAACCAGCTTTCTCTGCTTCAGCACGCATAGACAGAAACATGAGTGCACCTCAGGATTCAAGGGTTTTTAACACATTGTTGCAAAATTGATTTGTTACACTTCTAAATTTGATGGCAGGGGACTCTGACTGACCTATCTATTGGGTCAAATGGCCACCCTCATACAAGTTCTTTGTAATCAGATTGCAGGGATATGATCTGCAAACCTGCCCACTAGACCACCGCCTTGATGACCATATGGATGAGGGGAGTCGTTAGATGAAGGAAATGGGATAAACAAGTTCATGACTGGCTCATTGAAAATGTATTCTCAGACTAATATTCATTCAACAAATACTCATACAGTACCTCAACAAACAAGTACACTGAAGGGTATTCCCCAGTGAGTTGATTGTTTGAATAGATGGCTAGCCTAGAGGTGTAGGTAAAGAGTGATGGATTGATATGTGATTAGTAGGCATAGAGACGGGGAGGTGGGTATTTGAAGTACTGGTGAGATGATCGTTCAGAATGGATGATTTAGCTCTAGTCATTATGTCTCCCTTCCTGCTGGCCAGAAAAACAAGTAAGATGGGGAAAGAGGCAAAAAGCACATACTTTAAAAGTTTTCCTTTGAGCTGTTGCATATCAATTCAATTTATAAATAATTAGCCAAAAATTTGTTGCATAGTCAAATTAAAGGAAACCTAGGAAATGTATTTATTCAAAATTAAGGTAGAAGAAAGAAATGGATATTTGTTTAGAGAATCAATAACCTACTACAAATTCCTACTAGGCAATTTCTCAGCCTAAGAGTATTCAAAATTATCACTTTAATGCACATCATCATTTAAGAATGAGTATAAATATTTAAATTTCCACTGGCAACCCTTCACCCAGGGTTCTTTCCTCTGTTTCTCCACATGCTCTCTGTTAGCCTTGCTTATTCCAGAGTTCTCAATTTCTGGGCATCTTTCCCTATCTCCATAATTCATCATTTTAAACCTTTTTTCAACACATTTTCATCAAGATCCCTTAACCTTTTTACTTGAGGTAAATTAATTTATCTATGTTTTTATATTTTTCAGCAATACCAGTTTTCATTAAGCTTTTATAAGGAAATTTTCCTAATTTAGTTGTTTAAATTTATATCAACTATTAAAAATGTGGTTAAATTTTTAACTAATGTGCTTGTTATTGGTCATTTACATTCTTTTTTTTTTTTGAGAATAGGCCACTTATTTCCTCACCAAGAATTTCTGTTGAGCTATTTGCTTTCTTACATTGATTTGGACATGCTCTTTCTTTACTAATTATATAAATCCTCTGTTATAGCATGTAAGTATGTCTTTCTTGCTTTTCATTTTCTTTTTATATTTTTATAAAAAACACTATATCTAATTTTTTTTGTTCATGGACAATGAATGGTTTAATGGTAAACTCAATCATGAAAGTAGGGTGAGAAAGAAACAGCTGAAAGAGAAGTCTAGAGGAAGTTTTTACCTCTGAGGGCCCACAGTTAAACATGTTATTAGCAAGAAGCCACTTCTTCAGCAGGCTTGACTGCCAAGGAGAAGAGCTGTGGAGCTACAGATAGACATCAAAGACCAACTTGAATCTTTTGGGCATTGCTTCATCTGTTAACAATGTCAACATTCACAGAGTACAGTCTCCTGCTTTTTGTTTGCTTTCCACATCTCAAACTACTTATTTTGGCCAAAGTATGCTTGGGATAGTACAGGAGAGAGAGAGAGGGATGGGCAATGCAGCTCTTGTTTTGTTGACAGTAGCATGACCCAGTGTAGATATTGCTGGTACCGTGTAACGCACCATTCAGAACTATTTGTCTTACTAAACTCTGTGCATTTATCTAATTTTTAAATTTAATATAGTCAAGCTTTTGCTTTATAGGTTTCCCTTTATCACTAAGCTTAAGAAACACCCCCAGTAATCTGTCTTCATAGTCTCCATTTTTTTCAAAAATAGTCTTCATATTTTTTCATCTTTGCATTACAGTGCTAACATTGAAATGTCATTGAACCATGCATACTTTATCACCAGATTTTAACTTTAATATTGCTTTACATTTTTGCTTGTTCTTTCTTCCCAAGTCCTTTATCAAAATAATTCACTATAATGTTGTTTTGTGAATTTTTTTATAAGTTAGCACATTTAACTTTCTTAGTATTGTAATGTACTATTTTGTATCTTATTCTGTTGTCTGTTGCATTGAGAAGACACCCTGGATTCATTTCAGTTGTTTATCTCATAATAGTTAATCAGAATTCTCTTAATTGTCCCATTCTGGTATAAACTAAAATGTGAAATTAAATGATTATCCTGGTTGTCAAGGATTTATAAGAACTCATTTGGCAGGGGAATGCTTTCATTTACCTTATTGCTTTAAATATAAGCATACTTTAATACTTATAAGTATTAAAGAGTCTTTAATCTGTAGTACAGCTAAATGTGTTGATCTAATAAAAAGAAATAAAAATATTGAGAAGTTAGTAATTTTATTATTTGGTAATTTATTTTTCCATGTTAATATGTTTCTAAATCATCTTTACCATGAGTTATTTTGTGCCTAGATATATTTTTATTAGTTGAGTCATCACTTGAAAGTTATCTCAATAGCTCTTAACAATTGTAAGCACATTGAAATGAATTTGAGTGGAATACAGGCTTCTTTGGGCTTTGGATGCCATTGTCCAATAAACTGTGGAATGTCCACAAGAAATCATGAGAACGTATGCTTGAACAAGGGGTAAACCATGGCCTCAGTGTTCAAATTGGGAAAAAAATGTGTTCTCTGGTTTGCCAGGGTCCATGAAAGCCCATTTCTGGAAATCAGTCCACTCCCTGCCAGATTTTATATCCTCTTTTCTCATTGGTGCTGACACTGTTATCCACAGCCTAATATGATAAATGTATTTCTCTGAAGAGGCAAAGTGTTTTTCTTCCTTCTGCTCCACCTCCAGTCTCTCCTTCCCTCATTCTTTTTCTATCTCTCTCATTCTTTTCTCTCATAAAAAAAAAAAAAGAGAGAGAGAAAAGATAGCCCTGGCTTGCGTAGCTGAGTGGATTGAGCACAGGCCCATGAACCAAAGTGTCGCCAATTTGATTAAAAGTCAAGGCGCGTGCCTGGGTTGCAGGCCAGGTCCCCAGTAGGGGGCACATAAGAGGCAACCACACATTGATGTTACTCTCCCTCTCTTTTTCCTTCCCTTCCTCTCTCTCTAAAAATAAATAAATAAGATCTTTAAAAAAAATTTAAAAATCAGTGTTTACTTCCTATCATGAAATTCATCAGTGATTGTAGTTCTCAACCCTGGATTCACATTAACATCTCTTGGGGAGCTTAAAATATCTCTGCCCAGCCCCCCCCCACTCCAGACCATTTAAATAATTATCTCTGGGTGTGGGGTCCAGGCACCCACAGTTTTTAAATCTTCAGATAATTCTGATGTGTCTTTTATCATTTGAGCCCTTATTATACATATAAAAGATTATTTTAAATGTATATTTTCAGTGTAATATTAAAGTGATCCCCAATTTATTCTACACAAAGAGTCATAAAGATGTAATCAATTTGAAATATGAATAACTTTAACTATCAGTTGTTTTTGATCAAATAAGTATATTTGTATCAAAATTTTGGAGCTGTATATTTAATTTAGTTCTCTTATTGTTTTGAAAATGTCTGTCATGTGTACTATTTAGCAAACACAATTCTCATTGGTAAAGTAGCCAGTGAAAACACTTAGTTTTCATCATTATAAAGTTATCTTGATTTTTAAAATTCAAAGAAATGTGTAAATACACATCTCACAACAGCTATCTCACTTCTAAACTCAATAATTGCTGAATGTAAATATTCCATATTTTATGTCTTTTAAAATATATATACAAGTTTAATTTCCTAGAAAATAATATTTGCTGTTTGAATGACAATGCCCCACACTCTGTGCAAATCAAGGCTAAGTATTTTAGCATTCAAAGCTTGAGATCAATAAAAATATTTCCATGTCCTGGCCAGTGTAACTCAGTTGGTTGGGTGTCATCCCACAAAGCGAAAGTTCATAGGTTCCACTCCAGTTACAGGAGGCCGCTAACTGATGTTTCTCTCACAGAGAGATGTTTCTCTCTTTCTCTTTCTCCCTCCTTTCCCCTCTCTCTAGAAATAAATAAATAAAATCTTTGAAAAATAAAATAAGAATCTTTCCAAATTTAAGTTGAAAATAAAATCAGGCTATGGTGTAACAACTTTTTCTACAACAGTGCCTAATGCTCAGTAGACAATCAGCAAACATATATATTTTTAATTGTGGTAAAATGCACAGAACATAAAATTTACCATCTTAATCATTTTTAAGTATAAAGGTCAATGGCATGAGGTACATTTGCACTGTTGTGCAGTCAGCACCAATATCCATCCAAGAACTTTTCATCTCATAAAATCGAAGCTCCGTATTCTTCTAACTACAACTTCTCACTTCGCTTTCCCCCAACCCCTGGCAACCACCATTTTACTTGCCATGTTTATGAGTTTGACTATTCTAGATATCTCATATAAGTGGAATCACAGAGCATTAACCTTTTTGTGGCTGGTTTACTTCATTTTGCACAATATCCTCAAAGTTCATCCATGTTATAACATATATAAGAATTTCTTTCCTTTTGAAGGCTAATATTCCATTGTATATATAGACCACATTTTGTTTATGCTTCATCTGTCAGAGGACACCTGCATGGCTTTCACATTTGACCTTGGAAGTGATGCTGCTATGAGCATAAGGGTACAAATATCTGCTGAGTCTATGCTGTCAATTGGTTTTGTTATATGTGCCAAATTAGAATTGCTGATTCATATGATAATTCTATTTTTGATTTTTAGGTGCTTTCCAATTTTTCATATATTCACCAGAACTTTTCTGTTTTTTTAATTTGTTTGGTCAAGTTTTTATTATTGTTTTTAATATATAGTAGCCATCCTAATGGGTGTTAGGCTGTATCTCATTTGGTTTTGATTTGTATTTTCCTAATTTGCATTAGTGATGATGAGCATATTTTCATGTGTTTATGGGCCATTTGTATATCTTCTTTGGAGAAACATCTATTTAAGTCCTTTGCTCATTTTTTAATTCAGCTGTTTGTGTGTTTTTGTTGAGTTTTAAGCCAATATTTTTAAATGAGTATAGAGATGAATATGAACAATAAGGTCACCCTTTGCTTTATCACTGAGCAAGTATATCAGAAAATATAAATATATCTATAAATATATAAGAATTTATAAATATGCCCATTTCCATTTATTGTAAATTCAAATATACTTGTATAAAATTGTCCAAACTCAGAAATCTCTTTTTTGCTTGCTATAATCTCAGGAGGCACATGACTTTCTTTGTTAAGGCGTAGCTTTGTTGTTGTCATTGTTAATCTACCATAATTTTTTATATGATCTGTTGAATGATGGCTTCAGCCATCACATGCATTCATCAAGCACAATGATGTCATTACAGGGAATCAATTTTCTGAGGAGTGGAAATGAACTTGAACTTGGAGCTACTAACACTATACATCAACTGCTGTCATTTTTTCTAATGATCTATATGCTTCCCAAGGTTTCTCTATGAGCAATGACAGTTTGTTTCAAACTTCCAAAGACAACTTTGATCAGAGTTTTAAAATATCAAACTTATTTACACTTGCACATATATCTTCAGCTTTCTTAATTTCAAAAAATTGTTGTATTTTTGTTACAAATGTGTTGGTAGTAAAAAACAGTGTATAATAAATGGTTTCAAGTTATTTTTTTATATCAGCCTCATAAAGCTCTCTATCTGGATAAATTATTCTCTGAAAACAGTCAGAAAATTAAAGGTGTGAGACTTTAAATGAGCCGCTGCCAAAACTTGCCCGTATATATTTTCGAATGTCAAATGGAGGGAAAGACGCAAAGTTCTTGTCTTCCAGAGAGTAAGGAGTGTGCTTGAGAAAGGAATGTGCACAGGGAAACCAGGATGATCGTAGATGCATTCTCAGGCACATTGATTTTAGAAAGCTTCATATTTGGAAATGGAGAGCTAGAAGTTGAGTTTCCAAACTATTTAAATAGCTTAAACTATTTAAACCTTTATCCTCCTTGCCAGATCTTTACATCCTCTCTGCTGTAACCTTAACTCAGCCTGAAGACTGCTGGTTTAGATGGGTTCATTCTTCCCTTTCCAATGTGCATGCCGATTCTGCCAAAAATCAAATTTCTAAACACATGAGATTCAGTTTTAGGTATTCTGTTATGTTTCTATGGTATATTGGTCTATGTCTTTAGCATTCTGTACTATTTTATTTATTATAATTTCTCAAAATGTTTAGATAAGTTTTGCTATCTGAAGTGTATAGTCTCTTGATTTTTATCTTCTTTCCCAAGGAGTATCTTGGCTCTTATTAGCCTTTTATTATTTCATATAAATTTTAGGTTCATAATACATGTTTTATTTCCACACTTCTGAGAGACAGGCTAATTTTTCATTTACTTTAATGCAGCAGGTGTAAGTCTATTGGTTTCAATTTTGTGTGGGAGCCTCCAAGAAATTCTGTTACCTGGGTGGCCCCTACACCAATGAAATTATGTGAAGATTACAACAGAATTTTTGGGGGCTGAATTTATTTCATTTCTGACTTGAATAGTCTTGAATTTAAAATACATTTCAATATTTTATTACACATTGTGGCATAATATTTCCTCCCAGATGAGGAGACTTAAATCTTATACTACCAACATGGAAGTAATAAATGGTTTCATATATATAATATTTAAAAATGTAAAATACATTATTAAAACAAAGGTGTCTTGGAACATTTTATAATATATATTTTAGAAAATTGTGCCATCATTTTTTTAATGTTTAGCCACTTAAAATGTTAATCTTCTCTCAAGATGTCAATCCTGCTTTATTCTTTAGGACATAATGTGACATTTAGGTGAGAATACTTTAATATAAGTTATTTACCTGAATGAAGGCAGGTGAAGGGATTAGCCAAGGAACATATAAGCATAAGCCATGGACACGAACAATGGTATAGCAAATGCTTGAGTCAGGGAGGGGGTTCTGGGTGAAAGTGGGCAAAGGGGGAAAATGTGGGGACAATTGTAATAGCATAAACAATAAAACAATTAAAAATAAAATAAAATAAAATATTTTTTACCAACCTATTAAGCAACTTAACTATTATGTTGAGTTTGACAGTGAGTCCAATGAGCTTCCAGGTTTTTCTAATCTAAAAATATTCCAAGACCTCTACTTTTAAATCTTTTAACCATTTTCAAATTTCTTTAGAAGTTTTGAACACACACTTTAATTACTTTCATTCATCACCATTTAAATTAGAAAGCAATATCTTACAGGCCATATAATGATAGCTTAAATTTTAACTTCACTGTTTCTCAGCTGTGCAACCTAGGACAAGTTACTTAACCACTCTATTTTTTACACTTGAATTATTTCACTCTTATATGCAATTGAATTATTATGAAAATCTATTGATTTAACCCTTGCAAAGTGATTAAATAAGTATCAAGCCATTGTAAGTAAATAACTACTATTAGGTATTAATACTGGTATTTTCTAACTATATTTAGATGGTAAATGATAATAAAAATATTGTTAATGTTTTCTCAAAGCAGTATTTTGGTGTAGAAAGAATGCTGGCCTAGATGGATGCAAGAAGAACTAGAACTTTCAACATCTATAAATTAAGGAGATTTACCAGCTTTATATATATTATCTTAGCTGAATCTTATAAGAACCAATTTTATAGATAAAGAAACTAAAATTCTGAGAGGAAAAGTAGTCAAGATT
>PVKM010017830.1:0-25573 GCA_004027735.1 Carollia perspicillata
TAAGATTTGGGAGGTCCTTCTGAAGAAATTAACTCCGGTAACTTCTGGTGCCAGTTAACTCATCCCTCCTGGCTTGCAGTGAAGATCATAAATTCGCGTTTCATGCCTCCCCCCAGGGTTTCATGAAACGTAACTTTTTTTGCTCGCTCCCCTCCTCCAGCTCTTTTCCAAACGAGAACTGAGCTGAGGCTGATCTCTCCTTGGAGGAAAGCTGCTCAGTGCCGGTGCTTCATAGCGCCGGGCCGAACTCTTCTCACGGGATGAGTTTGTCGCCCCAGGTAATCTTCGATTGGTAGAAGTGGGGCAAGGAACTTGCGTGTGAGGAGGGTTTTTAGTGGTTCGTGTCTACTTTGGGCTCTACACCACCCATTCTTTTTTTAGTCCTAAAGGAAGCATACAGAATATACTAGAAAAACCCAAATCGGCCCTCGTCGGCTCTTCTTTCATCTGTCAGTTCTAACCAGGGCTGTCTAACCTTTTGGTGTCTCTGGGAGAAGAAGAGCTGTCTTGGGCCACACATTAAATACACAAACACTAACAAAAACTGATGAGCAAAAAAAAAAGGTTTTAAGTAAATTTACAATTTTGTGTTGGGCTGCATTCATAGCCTTCCTGGGCTACATGTGGCCCATGGGCTGCGGGTTAGACACTTTGTATATGATGCTGAACTAGATAATAAGATGAGTTAGAAGTGGCTCCTGGTTTTAATGAAGAATTTCATTGAAGTTTATGTCTTGTATAACTATATCCTGTGTATAAAGATCCTTTATTTGTAACCCATTATTTATAACTCCAAAAGTAAAGAAAGACACTTTTAGGTGCTGCCCCACTTTTGAATTCTTGAACTTTTGTCTGTGTTTCTCTTTTAACAGGAATCATATTTGGGCTTAGGTGTAACTGTTTATGTATGTGTCTTATCTGCCCCCCCCCATAGGACCATAAACTCCCAGTTTCAGGGAATGAGCTCTGTTCGTCTCCGGGTCTTCTGCGAGGCCTGGTACACTGCTGCAACATGTTACCAGTAGTTGTTGCTTAGTAAGTGCATGCAGAGTAAGAGGAGGAATGAAATGCAGGGCGGGACAAAGGTGAGTGTGCAGTTGTTCGTATGGAAACTAATACAATAATTAATAGGTAACAATCAAGAATAAACTCTGTTTTGCACACTCATATTATAAACCTACTTTTGCCTCACCCTGTAGACAAAATCCTGCAGCGGAATTTATTTCTGTCCTACAGCTTCATGCTGCATTATGCCACTTAGTTCCGGAGTTTAGGTGCACTACTTGGACCTGGTGACTCCCTGGTGTGCCCGCACCTAGCGGAAGGATGACCACTGGTTTCATTTTTCTCTTCTGTAACATGGGGGAAGGATGATGATGTTCTCCTCCCTGAGCGCTGTTTTGAGGATCAAATTGCAGAGTGGGCATGAAAGTACTTCCAGAAGGTAGAGGCCGGCAGGGCCACAGCATTCAGCGACTAGCTGGGCCATCCAGTCCCTGGTTTGTGAGGGAGCGTTTCTGTTTAAAGGAACAGAACTTTTTAAATGGGCAAGACCTGTTTGGAATTGGCTGTGGAAGTGGGAGTAGAGGGAGCAGAGAGGAAAGAAGTAGCACGCCGTTTCTCCCTGGGCATCCTTTCCCCACCCTGCAGCAGCGTGGGCAGCGTGGGCAGCCCGGGACCCGGGCTCTGGGCCCCGGAGACTATGAGGGGTCTTCCTTTGCTGACAGAAGGGCAAATACAGCAGACGTCTCAATACTCTCACCAGAGAATGTGAGCTTTGCAGGGAGAGGACCATGGTTACGGGACATTTGGTAAATATTTATTGAATAAATAAGTGAGCAGCTTATTAGTCCTGAATTTTATTCACTTTTAGTGCACTGTCCTGAAGTTTATTAAAATGATGGTATCTTTTTTTTTTTTTTAATTTTGGAGACATTTCGCTAGTGTTTTCATGTTAGTGTAGCATTTTGAAATATATGTGAAATGTTTAGGGAAAATATTTTTATTCAGCAAGGTCAGAAGCCTGTCCTAAAAGGAATACTTTACTTTTTTCTAAGTTGTTGCTATGGCGTGCTATTCCTGAGATACTATATCGCATGTTTCAGGAAAACTGAATGACTCATAGTAAAAATAGCCCATACTGTTTTAGAGTGCCTTTGTGTTGAATCGCCTTGATAATTTAAAATCAGCTGTGTTATCTACGTTATTTCCTTTCAGAATAGCCAAGTCAGTGACATTCAAGTAATGCTTTTAATTTCCTTTCATTGTTGAAAATGAGAACAATTTTGTTAATTCAGACAGGTGTTTCAGTTTTAATTGGCACGGGTTTTGCTTAAGTGTGAATTGACATTGGCAGCCTGCCTTCTGACTGTCTGTCTGCTCGAATCCCGAAGGTCTCCGTAAGTGAAAAAAGGGAAAATACTTTGGAAGTTGCACATTATAATGTCTGTATTTTCTCTCTCTGCTGTTAAATCTAAAGCTATTTAATAATTCTTATTTATGAACATAAAATAGTTTGCTAACCACTCTTACAGATTAAAATGATCATCTGTTTTTCTTCTAGACCATATTCATTTCCTACTTTTAATTTTTAAAGATAGGCAGTATAACTTCATTTTTAAAAGAATTTATCTATCTTTTAGAGGAGAAGGGAGGGAGAAAGAGAGGAAGAGAAATGTTGTGAGAGAGTAACATCGACCAGTTGCCTCTTGTATGTGCCCCATCTGGGGACAGGACCTGCAACCCAGGCATGTGCCCTGACCGGAAATCGAACCCACAACCTTTGCTTTGGGGGGCGATGCCCAACCAGCTGAGCCACAGTGCTCAGGGCAGTGGTGTAACTTGGTGAGATAGACATAATACTTCTCATTGTGTTCACATCACACGATGACATGTTCTAGAATATATTAAGCTGGATAGGTCAGAATTTTGAATTTTTTTCTGGTTTGAGTACTTGTTTCCCAAAATGTTACGCTGTGCATTTTAATTTAATAGGCTTTCTTAATAATGAACCTTGTAGTTATCTCTGGGTTATAACTTGCTAACTTCTAAAAAAGCAGATGATGGGTGTATTTTATTTCTTGTGTCAGTTTGTAGGTTAACTGTTACTAAGCAGAAGCTTAATAAATATTTTTCAATGAGTTGAATGGAGTTACTTGTTACATATCCTTTTCAGGAATAGACAGAATCAGTAATAGGATTTGTGGGGTCTTCCAGGGTTCTTGCTTTACTACCACCTACTTTGGTAACTGCTACTTCGTTCTGCACAGTTACCATGGCTTAAGGTTAACACTTATTTGTGGGTTTAGTTGCAGTCACATTGGAGTGACTGGTACTGGATCTGAACTCAGATTATAAACAACTGCAAAACTGAGCAGACTGTATGAAACAAATATATAAAAAGGATAATAAGCCCTGGCTGGTGTAGCTCAGTGGATTGAGCGCGGGCCTGTGAACCAAAAGGATGGCGGTTCGATTCCCAGTCAGGGCACATGCCTGGGTTGCAGGCCAGTTCCCAGCAGTGAATGCACGAGAGGCAACCATACATTGATGTTTCTCTCCCTCTCTCCTTCCCTTCCCCTCTAAAGATAAATAAATAACATCTTAAAAAAAAGGATAATAAGTCATGGCCAAATAGTGTTCACCTCAGGAACACACCATTAGTTTAATATGAAACAATCAATGCAGTTCATCTTAGTAGTACAGTAAAGAAGAGCCACATGAGTATCTCAGTAGAAATAGAGAAGCACTTGGAAAAATTCAACAGACTCAACAGACTTTTATTACAACAACTCCAGTGAACTGGGAATAGAAGGGGTTATCAGCCTGATAAAGGGCATCCATGGAAAAATCCATAGCTAAAATTATGATTTATGAAAAACAGTCTTTCCTCCCCTAACTAATATCAGGAAAAAGGCACTTCTGTTCTCCATTTAACTGGAAATTCCAGTGATTACAGAGAAACATAAAGAAGATATAAAAAGTGTTCAGATTAGAAAGGAATATGTAAAATTATTATTATGCCTAGATAATAATGGTACATATAGGAAACTATAAAGAATTGACATGAAAGCTGCTAGACTAATAAGCAAGGTTGAGAGTACAAGGTCATTATTAAAAAGTCATGTTCATATGGCCATTAGAAATGAAAAATCGGGAAAGACATTTTAAAACCACTTATGAAAGGATATAATATGAACTATTTAGTGATAAGTTTAATTGAAGTATAGGACCTGTATACCAAAAATGACAAATACTGTTGAGCGAAATTAAAAATCTAAATATACAAGAGATTCACAAAGTTCATGGATTGGAATGCTTAATGTTGTTGACTTGACAAAGCTGCCAAAACTGAGCTATAAATTGAATCAAATAGCAGTCACAATCCCAGTAGGCACTTTTTTTCTTTGCAGAAATTGAGAAGCTGATTTTAAAATTTACTTGGAGACTTTCTGCTTATGCGATGGCCAAATAAACTCTAATTGGAACTATCCTTCATCAGATAAAAATTATAAACTATGAGCAAAATAGAAAAAAGCAAAAAAGCAACTACCTGGTGACACTCAGCACCAAAGGCAGAATGATTCTGGAGATGATTTTTTGCTTGGAAAACGGGACTGACATTGGGTGATCTTCCTGTTTTCTTTGTTTCTGTCCTATGGCTAAATCTCAGTATCTTAAGAGCAAGGCAACTAAAACTCTAATAGCAGTTCTGCAAGTTTAAGGATAGAGTTTGGAGCTATGACGGCTGTCAGAATGTGAGGGGGACGTTTTGTAAAGTAGAGAGTCGTAGATGAGGATTCTTGGGTTCTGTATGTAAACTTTGCCAGAGTTTGGGTCAACCCTGAGCTACGTGTGTGCAGGGCACTCACCGAGTAGCTCAGCCGAGGATGACGGGACTCAGACGAGGTTGAGGTTGGAGCGGCCTGTGTGCTGCAGGTTTGGCCAGACCCAGTTATGTGCTAAAATGTGAGAGCCCGACCCTTTGCAACAAAATAACCAACATTGCACTCAATAACATAACGTTCACAGTATGTGGGGTACCATTCAGAACCATTTACAAGAGAAAAGACAAGGGATGGAGACTGACTGCAACTGACCTAGATGTTTAGAATCAGCAGACAAGGCAAGGACTAAAGGGGGAAAGCTCCTTTCATTGTACTCAGTGAAGTCACAAAGAGAAGAACATGTAGAGAAAAATAGACACTGTAAAAAAAGAGCCACATGGAAACCTTAAAACTGAACACGTGTGAAATAAAAAATTCTCTGGATGAGATTAAGTATTGAGTGGAGATGACATAAGGAAGAGAGAATTTGAATCAATAGAAACTAATCTGAAGAACAGAGATTAAAAAAACCAAAATAATCAGCAAGGTCTACTGGACACGTGGGACAGTCTCAAATGCCTAACACACATGTAACTGGAGTGCCAAAAGGAGAGAATGGGGCAGAAAAAATATTTGAAGAAATAATGGCTAAAACTTCCCCAAAATATGTGAAAGTCATATACAGGCAAGCCTCAGAGATACTGGGCTTTGGTTCCAGAGCTCCACAGTAAAGTGAGTAGCACCATAAAGTGAGTCATAATCTTTTTGCTAGTGGAGGGTCTTGCCTTTAATTTGTTTAAAAAAAAGGGGGGGGCAACATCTGTGAAGTGGAGTAAAGCTACGTGAAATGAAACAAGAAATGCCTGTATTTATGGGTTCAAGAAGCACAAGAGAGCTAAGCAGAGAAAACCGTGCCTAAGTACGTCATAGTCAACCTTGTGAAGATAAAACAGAAAATGTCTTGAAATGAAACAGAGAAAAATGACATTAAACGGAAACAATGATTGCGTATGTGTCCAACTTCCCCTAGGACGATGGAGGGCGGAAGACAGTGGCACAGCATTTTTTAAAGTGCTGGAAGAAACAGGTATCACCCCAGAATTCTACTGCTGCGTTTAGTAAAATATCCTTCAGCAGTTATGGCCAAAGGGAGATATTTTCAGATAAAAGAAAACTAGGAGATTAGTTGTCAGCAGTCCTGTACTATGAAAACGTTACAGAAAATTCTTTAGGCTGAAGAGAATAATCCAATATAGAAACTCAGATGTTCAGTTTGAAATAAAGAACATCTGAAATGGTAAATATCTGGATAAATATACAAGAGCATCATTTTTCTTACTGTGTCTTTAAAATACACATTTCTATTCAAAACAAATTATAAATTTATCTTCTGGTATTTTCCAAACAGTGTTGAAAACATACAGGGGTGGATCAGTGGACATACAGGACTGCAAGTTTCTACGCTGTGTGTAAAGGGCACACACTGCAATTCCAGGTAGAGTGTAATGGGTAAGGACATGGTGGTTCCAGAGCAACTACTTAAAAATGCAGCGGCATCCAATTAAACATCTAATAAGTTAAAATGGCAACCTGAAATATTTTCAGATAACCCAAAAAGCAGGCAGGAAAGGCACTACAATGGGACAACAAATAAATGCAACCAAATCTATAATTATACTAAATGCTAAAGGGTAAATACTCCAAATAAAAGTCAAAGATTATCAGAATGGAAAAATGTGACACAACTGTATGCTCTTTCTAAGAAAAGTACTTTAAATAAAAACATTCAGGTTGAAAATAAATGAACAGAAAATGCTGTGTGTAAACATTATGTATAAAAAGTTTGGATATGCTAAATAAATATCAGATAAAATGGACTTCATTACAAAGAACATTTCCAGAGACAGGGCTGTTTTCATAACAATAGAGAGAAAATTTACCAGGAAGACATAACAACCATAAATGCATATGTGCCTAATGATAGCTACACAGAACATGAAACCCAAACTGACAGACTGAGAGTGAGAAATAGACAATGTCACAGTTGTTGTTGGAGATTTTAACACTCCTCTCAGCGACTGATAGGACGAGACAAAAACAGCGACTAAATTCAGTGACAGCTTGCACAGGGCCGTCCGGCCACTTGACCTAATTGGCATTTACAGAACAGTGCCCTCCTGACACAGTCATCCCTGGGTGTCTGCCGGGGCTTGGTTCCAGGACCCTCCGTGGGCACCAAAATCCGCAGGCGCCCTAGTCCCTTGTGTAATACAAGGTAGTATTGTCATGTAATTTACACATACCTTCTTGTATGCTTCGAATAGTTTCCATGTTACTTATACAACCTAACAGAATGTAAATGCTGTACAAGTAGTTGTGATACTGTATTGTGTAGGGAAAATGACAAGAAAAATCTGTCCGTAAATGATCAGCACAGACACAACCCTCATGGGCCTAACTGCATGTTACAAGCCAGCAACAACATAGCACTTCGGGGGGGATATTATTTTGATTCATGGTTGGTTGAATCTGCAGATGTGAAATCCCTGGATATGGAGGGCCAATTGTTATTTGAATACAAGGGGCAACTAAAAAAAATGAAATTTATTTATGAAAGACTGTGTTTATTCTTACATGTTTAAATTTCAGTCACCTTCAAAGTACTCTCCCCTTGATGCACCACGCCTGTCAACCTGGTTTTCCACTGCTCAAAACAGTTACTGAACCCCTTGATTTTGATGACTGTTAGTGCTTCTGCCGTTTTTTGTTTCACCTCTTCCACATGGGCGAAACAATTCCCTTTGAAGGCTTTTTTCATCCAGGGAAACAAAAGTTGTTCAGGTTGAGATGGAGTGAATAGGGAGGGTGGGGCACAGGGGTCATGCCGTTTTTTGTCAAAAATTGCTGAACACTCAGTGCAGTGTGGGCAGGTGCATTCGTAAATCACCCACCATGAAATGGGCAAATGCTTTGAAAAAGCATTTTAAAGACTTTGAAAAAGTCTTTAAAAAAATTTACTGAAGCCAAATGCAGCCTCTCACAATAACACCAGCTGGCACACTGATACGGGTGGGTTTCTGGAACACTCACCTACTGAGGGAAGACTGTACTACAAAGGGCCCGCCCTTCAGAAGATAATTCTGGTATTATTTAGTTCTCCCTCTTATATTTCTTTGCAAGTGTACATGTTCAGCAAGACTGTGTACTGGGCTACTAAAACAAGTCTAAATGGATAAAAAGTTAACATCATGATGAGTATATTCTCTTTCTATAACAGAATTAAATTTGAGATAAATAACTGTTAAGGATCTAGAAAATCTCAAAATATTTAGAAACCAAGTAATTAAACAACATACTTTGTCCATGGATCAATGAAGAAATCACAAAGGAAATTTATATATAAGAATCAGCCATTAACCCGAGTCATTGACCCCAATGTGGTAACAATTTTCTCATGTTTCCTTAAAGTAAAATTGTTGTAACATTGGGGTAATGAACAGTTTTTAACTAGGATACTAAGTACATGAACCATAAAAGAAAAATTGAATAGAAAGATAAATTGGACTTTGTTAAAATTAAAACCTTCTGTTCTTTGAAGAACATTATTAAGAAAATGAATAGATAAGACACAGACTGGGAGAAAATATTTATAGCACATATATATTATAAAGGACTTGTATCCAGAATAAATACGCTTTCCAACTCTAATAATAGGGCAGACAAACCAATTAAAAATGGACAGATGATTTGAACAGACACTCAAGAGCATGAAAAATGCTTAACAGCATTAATCATTGGGAAAATGCAAATTAAAACCACAAATTCCCACTTTGGAAGTCTCATACACTGCGAATGTAATGTAAAATGGCAGTACCACTTTGGAACGGAGTTAATCATCTGTCCCACCTCTGGGTGTTTACCCGTCAGACTCACACACCATGTTCACAGCTGTTCAGTCCGTAACAGTTTAGATCTGGAAACACCCCAAATGTCCGTCAACAAGCGAAGGATAAACTGCCCTGTACTCGTCTAAAGAAATAGTTCTGAGCAGTAAAAAGAAATGAAGTACTGATACATGTAACAGGGTGGGCGTATCTGAAAATACGACTTTGAGTTAAAGAAGCCAGATCATATGACCTCATTTCACTGGAATTCTAAAATAGGCAAAAGGAAGTCATAGTGACTGAACACCGGTCACATGTTGATGGCAGAGGGGAGCAAGGGAACTTCGCAGGTTGTGGGAAATTTTGTATCTTGATTTTGGGGTGGTTGCATAGGTGTATACATTTGTCAAAACAGATCAAACGCCACACTAAATATGTGGCGTTTTATTTTATTGTATCTTATATTTCAGTAAAGTCACTAAGAATGTCCTCAAGGGGGAAATGCATATATATTATTTAGAGCTATCATATATAAGATGGATCAGTTTATCACGATTAATTTTTGTTTCAGTATAGATTTGTCCATGTCATCAATTTCAGAAGCAGAGCACAAAATACGCGACCCACCTAATGTATTAAGTGGAAAGAATGTACTGCAGAAGGAGAACAAATTCCCAATAAAAAGTTGCTTGGTCTCCACATTCGGTATGAAGCATATTCCTTTTTAAAGGCAAAATCAGGCTAGTTTTTACCAAGTAGTTTTGGGAAGCTGTGTTCAAAAGAAACTCCAAAATTTAAGTGGAGGAATATACTGTGTAGAGCTCCAGGAAGGGTTACTTTGGACCCTTAGCGTTTGACACAGGTTATTAATATTAAAATGTTTGCTGAATTTTTCTCCCTTGTGATTAAGAGTCAGCACACACAACAAACAAACAGGAGGATGGCTGGGATGAGTGTGAAATCTTAGGAGGTCGTAGGTCAGGAAGCTTGTGTCTACAAGAGCATCGGTCATCGACATGTAAAATAAAGCGAGGTATTAGTATGTCATTTCAAGCAGCTTTTTGTGCTAGTAGATATAAAAATAACTAATTAGTAGGATTTAATTATTTTAAATCTGTCAATGCCATTTTTAGCAGAATCTATATCAGGCCTGGAGGTTAAACTATTGGTTGGTAAAATTTTAACAAATGAGTAAAGGATACATATACAGGAATTTTTTTGTAGTACTCTCACAGCTTTTCTGAAAGAAAAAATAAATTTGAAAATAAAAAATTAAAGGAACAAACCTCTGTATAGAAACTGTATAGAAAATGAGAAAAGCCCATCATTGCCCCATGGCTGCATAGCCGTTCTCATTTGGGCTGACGATGTGAGCAGGCTGTCTGGGGTGCGCTCAGGCACCGTGAACCTCCGTCAGCCTGCCTGTGTCTCAGCCTCATGTCTTGCCCCACATTGTCTTTAGTAGCAAAGGACGTAGGGAGGAGTTGTGAAATAAACCTAATGACACAGCTTAAAAGAAAGAGAGAGGAGTCAAGGGCGAGAGATCAGAGGCTTCCACTTCTGCCTGTATGGCAGACAAGGTGCTCTGGGAACAGTTAAACCCCGGAGGGAGTGCTCCTTCAGACCTTGCTGGTCTCTCAAGAAGTTGAGGCGGTGTCTAAGGAGTCTTCCCACCTGACTGAAGTGCATGCATGTGAGCATGGACACAAAGAGAAATTGGCAGCTAGGCTTGGGGCCAGAAATGGGGGCAGGGAGCCGGGGTCTGGGCAGGCAGCTGTGAAGGACGGCGTTAGCTTCAGTAACAGCACTTCAGAGCCGTCCCCTGACCGTGACCCTCGGGATGGTGAACTGACCCTGAATTCGTGGTGCTGCCTGGCTGTGGCCGCAGAAACCAGTCTGTCTCGAAGAAGACATCTCTAATCCCAAATTAAAACTGAGCAGCGAACTCACAATTAAAGATTAACAGACAGAAGAGAGGCAAGCCACCGTGATGGAGAGTCAACAAAGACACCAAACAACAGACAAAGGACAAGTTGCAGTTTTCTGGTTCATAATATAGAACAGCTGTGTGTGGGACGTTTAAAAAAGTACAAGGTGTAATCACAAAGGTCCGAACAACTTGTTAGTTATAAAACTTTTATGATTTAGGAGAGAAAATATAACTTCTAGAAATAATTTGAAATTAAAAAGCAGATTACAGAAAGATGTAACCCGTGCTTATCCACACTAGGGAGATGTTTTAAAACACCAAGTTGTATATAACAGGTATTCCAGAAATTGCATTCGTAAAAGTATAGCTAAGAAACTCTTGTGTCTACACCAGTAGACAGGCACAAGAATGTTTGATATGCTCTGGCCGATGTGGCTCAGTGGATTGAGTTCAGGACTGTGAACCGAAGGGTTGCTGGTTTGATTCCCAGTCAGGGCACATGTCTGGGGCGTGGGCGAGGTCCTCAGTTGGGGACATGTGAGGGGCAACCACACATTGATGTTTCTGTCCCCTTTCTTTCTCCTTCCCTTCCCCTCTCTCTAAAAAAAAATGAATAAATAAAATCTTTTAAGAAAAAATCTGTTAAAAAAAAAAGAATGTTTGATACTAGCAATGTTTTGTAATGGCAAATAAACTAGAAACAGTCTAAATGTTTGTTGACAGGAGAATGGATAAGTTGTCTTACCTTATATCACAATTGTGAAATGTACAACAGTGAGGGGAAATAAATGAACTATAGCTATAAGCAACAACACAGATGAGTTTTATAAATCTAATGATAAGTTAAAAAAACCCAGTCCCACCCTGGCTGGTGTGGCTCAGTGGATTGATTGCTGGCCTGAGAACCAAAAGGTTGCAGGTTTGATTCCCAGTCATGGCAGATGCCTGGGTTTTGGGCCAGATCCTCAGTTGGGGGCGTGGGAGAGACCACCAACCAATGTATCTCTTGCATGTCAATGTTTCTCTCCTCCTCTTTCTGCCTCCCTTCCTCTCTCTCTAAGAATAAATAAATTAATTTTTTAAAAAGTCCCATATTCACAGGCATTTGTTATTATAATTTATAACTTAGATTTTAGTTACTTTTAATCTTATGTATTATCAAATAATAAAAAATAAAATCTAAAAACTATTTTGAGCAATAGCAAGATTATTTAAATGTTATTTGAGAAACAGGTTCAAAGATTAAACAGTACTGATTTCATTGCATACATTTTACTTTTAAATGAATCTCATCGTATTTCATTAGGCTCATGAGAAGCAGAATCAGTGATGATGGAAAACATTGATATAAAGTAAAGGAAAAAAACCTTAAGTAAAGCCCCTTGGTGGGGTGTACGGTCCCCAGACAGGAGAAGTATATAGGCCTTCTAGCTAGGATGGTAACACATTTAACACCGAGGTGTCTGGTTCAAACTCACGGCCATGTACTTCTGCTTCTGGCTGTCATCAAAGCCGAAGCTCTTAGCCTTTTTGACATTATGAATTAACAGGGTGCTAAAGAATGAAGCATCAGTTTGAAAATAATTTGTATGTTTTCAATAAGTCTGCTTTTCATGCCAGTGTGAGGGGTGCCTCTGGTTGCGCTGATGAACCAGCACCTCCAGAATGCCGATCTTGCTGTTTTGAGGCAGCAAATGACCAGCAGCTTGACATCTCTAGTGCCTGCTTTCTGTTAACATATGAAAATTTGCAGAGCATTGAAATTGAAAAAGAGCTTTGAAAGCGTTGTACTAGCAGGAGACCCAGAGTCTCGGGATTTGCCAAGCATACTACTAGATGTGATGGGAGAAATAAAGGTATAAAGCATAGGACTTGCCCTCATGGAATTTTTAGCTTCGCCACGATCAGATAAACTCATGATAATGTAATGAGCAATACCAGGCGTTTAAACTGCAGATTGCTAGCACAGATACATAAATCCCTTAACTGTTCAGAAAAGAAGAACATACTGAGGACGCCGGAGCAGCCAAAGAAGGCTTTGTTCGCCATGCAGGGATGGGAGTTGGCCTTGAAAGATAGATGGGGTTAAACAGAGTGGTGGCAGGAGCGAAGATGGGGGGAGGGAGCTGTCCCGGGCTCACTTAGCTGGATCAGGGGATTCGCTGGGGGCAGTAGTGAGTCTTGCAGAAACTAGATTTGAGACAGATTTTAAATGGTCCATGGAGCAAGGACCAGGAATTGGGACTGATGGTCCACTTCATGGGAAAGAATTTGTAGAGTAAATTTGGAATTTAAACTTATCATCATTTGGTGCTGATTTAATTTGATTTTATTCCGTTTTTCATTTGGTGCTGATTTTAACAATGAATAATCTTTTAAATAGAACACGAAGAAGGGGGAGTGGTTCTTCTTCTTGTAGTATTTCTTTGTTTCTTGCTTTGTAAGGCCAGCCTGACCTGGGTGGGCACCGTCCGATTTGGCTTTAGTGTAACAGCCATGGAATCACCGCCCCCCCCGGGAGAGCTCTGAGCTGGCTCCTGGCCTTGATTTATGTGTGGGAAGCAGCTGTCTGAGAGCTCCTTCATGTTTGAAGGGCGGACTGGCTGTCTGTCATGTATGGCATCTGAGTGACCTCTGGAAGAAGACTACGTGAAATGTGCAGTGATAAGAATGAAAAGGAAATTTGTTTTTAATAGAAACAACACCCCAGATCTTCTTGGATGGCGTTACAAAATTTTCTGTGCTACTTTTCTGGGAATGCAGCTTATGTTGGATATGGTTAGAAATTGTTAGCTATATAAAATGATACCTCTCTCCCTCTCTCTCTCTCTCTCTCTATATATATATATATATCTATATAGATATATATCTCTCTATATATCTCTATATAATGTGTCATAATGTTAAAATTTACTTTTTAGTGTGCGGTAAAGCGGGGCTCACCACCTTTTTGAGCAGTTAGCAGTTTCCTCAGATGTTACGTTATCACAGTTCCTTTTTCAGTACTAGAGTCAGCTCAGGTGGCCTGTCTTAAAGCGATATGCTGTGTGCATGGAGGACTCAATATTTTAAGTTTCCCAGTTTCCTAAAATTGACCTACATAATGAAAGTGTTCCCTAACAAAATTTTAGCAGTTTGACTTTTCGGTGGTGGTGGTGGTGGTTTGGTTTTGCGGACCTCAAGCTGACTTTCAAATTCCTGTGGAAATGCAAAGGACGATGAATAGCTGGCGGAACTGACGAAGGTGGGACGGAGTGCTGGCACGTGGGACAGCACGTGCTGTGAGGGACCTGTCTCCAGGACGCAGTGCACGCAGTGCTCGGCACGCTGCGGTCCTTGGCCTGGCAGCCCCAGCACCACCCGGGAACTCGAGAGAAGTGGATTGTTCTGGCTCCACCGCAGCCCCATTAAATCAGAGTCTCTGGGGTCGGGGCGGAGGAGCCTGTGTTTTAACAGTCTTTCTAGGTTATTCTCTGTACTTCAAAACTGGAGAAACACTGAATTAAGACATCTTGACATAGGAAATACAAACCATCAGTGGAACAGACAGAGAGTCCAGAAACAGACCCACACATGCACAGTTCACCGAGTCATGACAAAGTTGGCGTTGCAATGCGGTGATGATTGGGTGGGCTTTTCAATAAACTCGGTGATTTGTTTTCATGTGGGAGAAAGCTGTCTTAACCCCTGAGTTTATACTAGATATGGAAAAACCAATTCCAGATTGAATATTTAAAAGTGAAAACTGCAAAGCTTTTAGAGGAAAAATATAGGAGAACATCTTTGAGACCTTAGGACCAACAGGACAATAAAGCTCTAACCATAAAAAAAACAAAAAATAAACTGGACTATATTAATATTTAGCACTTCTTTATATCAAAGGCCACATTAATGTCTGTGAAGCACTCTGACCAGGGCCATGTCAGCACACAGTAGGTGTAATTTAAGTGTGTGCCAAACAAGAGTAAGTAAGTGACACGTTCCCTTCTCCAGCAAAACAGTGGAGGACTTGTGTCCGTAAAATATAAAGAATACTTACAAGTTACCAAGAAAAATTCCGACAGCCCAATAGAAAAAAATTGGGTGAAATAGTCAGGAGGCATTTACTAAAGCGGCATTAGAATGGTTATTAACATATTAAAAGGTGCTCAACTTTATTAGTCATTACAGAAATGCAAATTAAAACCATAATGGAATGGTATTACATACCCACCAGAATGGCTAAAATACAAGCAAAAAAAAAAAAAAAAAACAGTATTGAAGGTTGCAAGGATGGAGGCAACAAGAAATCTGTAATGTTTCTAATAAGAGCGTCAAGTAGAATAACCTTTTAGAAGATGGGCAGTATCCGTGAAAGCTAAATGTGTTCATACTCTGTGACCTACCAGTTTCACCCCTGTGTGTATACCCAACAGAAGTGCGTGTACATGTTCACCTAAGAACACGTCTCAGAATGCACAGAATAGTACAGTCTCCTAGAATGTCTAGAATGTTCATAGGCCCCAATTGAAAACCACCTATGTGCCCATTAGCAGTATAATGGGTAAATAAATTGTATGTTTATGCATGGAATGCTATGGAGCAATAAAATGAACATTCTGCACTATATTAGACTAAGTGAATGAATCTTTCAAACACAATATCGACCCAAAGAAGCCAGATACAGAAGAGTACTGATTACGTTTGCATGAAGTAGAAAATCACTCACGGTGACCGATGGTGTTAGAAGTCAGCATAGTGGTTACTCTGCGCAGAGAGGGGAAGCTGACCGAGACAGAGAACTGGGCAGCCAGTGGGATGCTGGTAATGTTTTTGATCTGGTGCGGGTCACATAGATCTGTTCTCTTGTGAAAATCCATCGTGTGCATCTGTCTATGTATCTCTCTGTCTCTATCTCTATAATGCTTTAATTGGAAGAAAACTTGGATCTGGTAGCTATGTCTTTGCACATCAAACTGAAAGACATGTGGAGAGGCATTCACAGTTGTGCTCAGCTAAATTGCAACGGTCCTTCTTTCATCATTCTGAGAGAGTAGTGTCTTTAAGGAAAGGAGCGTTGATAAAGCACCTTTTCTCAGCACATTTTAACCAGACTAGAATTTCTTACATAAAACTAAATAATTTCTTTCAGACTGTTAACACATTTGTTCTACTTTCTAGTATGGATGTATTAAGTTCATGTAAGTATTTGACTGTTTCTAGACTTGAAGGTAACTAACATTAACGCCTTTTCATGGGGGCGATGCTAAGCCCTGCACCGGCGGGCGGAGCACTGCAATGAGGCGTGGGTGGAGTGGTCACAGCTTGATTCGTGGGTGGGTGATTTGGCCCACCCTGTGCCTCCAGGCACGTGGCAGCTTGCCCCCCGGGGTGGGTGAGTAAGAGCCTGGCGGAGAACCACTGTTATAGAGGCTTTTGCAATTGAGTAGTTACCATATTTCTCTCAGAACAAGAAATTAACTCGGTTATCAACCTTCTAGTAATTTCTGTTATTTAGGACCAGTCTAGCGTAAAATATTCAGAAAGTTACAGAGTATTTTTGAAAAATGAGTGAATTATTGAAAGCAAATTGTAAATGATCAGAATTAGAAACATGACATATGTTACATCTTTATAAGTATGTATTCTTTGGGGACAAATAGAGGATGAGATGATGAAAAATAGAGCGTTTACCCTCATTTAACTACGTAGAAATATATCAGAATGTTTTCATGTGCTAAAATAACCCAGCCTTTGGGAGACAAACTCTGAAATTTGGGAGATGCTGAATCTATGCCCAGGATGTGGCATCCACAAAACCATTAGGTCATTAGTGGCTTTAAAATATAATGAAACATTAGTTTGGGCACAGTTTATATGTTTACCTTCTGTTTTCCATTTTAAGTCTTTAACAAAACTAAAATCGACTGTAAGATTGCTCTATCCTTTAAATGTCTTTTTCAGTAGTGATTTGGTAACATATAGGTGCTATTATTTTGATTGTGGTAAAATATACATGACATAAAATTTACTATTTTAACAATTATTTTTAAAGATTTTATTTATTTGCTTTTTAGAGAGAGGGGAGGGGAGGGAGAAAGAGAGGGAGAGAAACATTGATGTGAGAGGGAGAGAAACATTGATGTGAGAGAGATGCGTTGATTGGCTGCCTCTCACGCGCCCCTACCTGGGGACCTGGCCCACAGCCCAGGCGTGTGCCCTGACTGAGAACGGAACCTGCGACCTTGTGCTTTGCAGGCTGGCCCTCAGTCCACTGAGCCACACCAGCCAAGACCCAGCTTAACAATTTGTAAGTGTTCAGTTTAGTGGCTTTAGGACATTCACAATGCTGTGCAGTCATCACCGCCGTCCATCTCCAGGACATTTCTGTCATCCCAAACGGAGACTCTGTCCCCACTGAACAGCATCTCCTGGTTCCTCCTTCTCCCCAGCCTCTGGCAACCGCCGTGCTGCTCCCCGTCTCCGGGACTGTCACTATTCTAGGTGCCACATGTGATCGGAACCAGGAGGCAGTTGTCCTTTCATGACTGGCTTATTTTGCTTAGTGCGGTGTTTTAAGGTTCACCTGTGTGTGTCGGAACCTCCTTCCTTTGGAAGGCTGAGTAATGATATGCGAAACTGGAGGCTGTGAGAGAGAATCACTGGGGGGAGACGGAGTCACCACGGTAGGTGGTCAAGAAACACTGTCCGAGGAGATGGCATTGCAGCTGAGACCTGCAGCGTGAGAGTGAGCCAGCGGGAGGAGGAGGGTGCCCATTCTCAGGTCTAAAGCTGCGTGGAGTTTAGAGCAGCAACCCTGGCTGGGACGTGGTAGAGGGTCTGGATCCGTTCCACCCATCCATCTGGATGGACTGCAGCGGGAAGCAGCTGGGTCGGTGTTCTCTCCACTGGGTTTTTTAAAAATACAATTTTCTTCATAAGTCAGTAGAGCATTATAGCATTTCTCTCCTATTTAGTCTTCTTTTTCTTTACCTACTGTCTTGTGTCATGATTGATTCTTACCTTGTAAGCAGCAGAGTTTTATGAAATGTATTAAATGTAGCCTGTCTGCTGGTACCTCCTCTCAGGCTTTCCCACTTTCTGTATCCCAGCCAAATGGATATAAGACAAATGCATTCTTCAATGATATTATTATCCAGTCAGTTCCTTCTTTAAAGCTTTTCAAATCTGTATTTGCCAGATTGCATTTTACTTCCAGTGTGTAGTGAGAATGTTTTGTTTGACCTTCACAGAAAAGTCCCAGGCAAACTCTTGTTCTCATGCCAGCAGAGAAAGCAGTCTGCCTGCTGTTCTTCTGGGGAAAGTGTGTCCCCGCTGTGGTGTGCAGACCTTCTGAAAGCTGGGCTGTAACTCAGACAGGCCCAGAGCTGATCCGTGTGCTGTGAGGGGGAAGCAAAGGGGCCATGTGCTAAGCCTGCCGGGCTCAGGGGAGGCCTGCAGGACGGCCTTGCAAACCCGGATGGTCCGAAATTAAAATTTAATAGCTAAAAGCAGCTTATGGCAGGTAGTCGTGCCCTAGGCTCGCGTCTTCCCTGACAAATGTCAGTCTTTACCTGAACTGAGCCTGTCTGTTGTCTCATTGCATCCACTGTAACATACCTTTGGAATGTCAGAGTTATTTCCTGCCCCCGCCCCCACCCCACCCCGCAAGCACAGGCACAGCAGCAGAGGGAGACCGCAGAGCCCCTCATCGCTATTGTTACCGTGTTGCTTTTTGACTGCTAGCTGTCCTGTACCCACCTAGTACACAATCCCAGAGGTTCCCTCCCGCCCCCTCCGTTGCTTTCTCCCACCGTCCTCACCCATCACCAGTGCGTTTCCTGTCACCCCCTTCTGTCTTCTCTCTTGATTATAATGTATAAAGGAAGGTGCAAAACTGCCATTTTCTGGGGCATTTTCTCAATTTTGCTTTCCGGCAGTTGTTGTCAGTTTGGCTCAAACTCACAAAATTCTTTACAGATTTGAATGTTTCTTATGTTGACAGCGACTTTTTTGGTAAAGTGATCAGTGCAGTTGGCAGTTGGAGGGGAGGAAAAGTTGTCGTCCATCCTTGTAGGGTCCCTGGCCGAGTCTGAACTTTAAACGGATGAAGGCAGGTTAACAGGAGAAAAAGCACACCCATTTATTTACTATTGGTCTGGCATACATGGGATCCTGCCTAAGGAAATGAAGACCTGAAGAAACAGTTAATTAGCCCTGAACATTTTGCCGTGAGGTTTGATGAAGAGTGGGCCGTCCTGGGAGAGGAAGAGGGAGTGTAGCCGACTGGGGGACTATCAGTGAGACCCACTGTGGAGGTTCGTCTCTGTGTGGTGTGTCTTCTGACATAAGGACGCTCCTTTCTGCAGGTTAGAGAGAGGACACCTCCCCCAGGAGCGTTTTCTGACCTTCCTGACCATAAGGCGAGGGGCAGGGTCAGAGTGACCTTCCTGCTCCTACTTTCTCAAGCTCCTTTAGCAGAAAGCTTTCAGGCCGCCAGGCTGCCATATTTTGGGAGTGCCGTGTCCTGAACCCCCACCAGACTTCAGCGCCATCACCCACACCCACTCTGATGGTGATTTCCGTGAAGGGTGAGAGAAGGCATTACAGGAGGAGAGACCTGGGAGGGGGCCTCTGTGCTTTGTGTGGGTACCCTGGGAGGCTTCCTGAAGCTTCACAAATTCATCTTTAAGCCTCAGGACTCCGTGAGAGATGCGAATGGCTATTCCTGTTTACGAGGAGGAGCGTGAGACCCAGGGAGGTCATGTAACTTCCCCAGGTCACACAGCTAATCACCTCACTTGGTGGAGCTGGGATTCCAATCAAGGCTGCCTGGCCTGGAGACTTTCCCATTGTTCCGCGGAGCCCTGTCCTGAGTGCTCTTTGTCCTGTTGCCAGGAGGTGACAGATGTCCCTTTAATGAGTGAAGAGGAAAACGGCAGCAATACCGATACCACCCACTATGGGTAGCAGAATCAGTTTGCAGAATCACTTAATGAAGCAAGTTCCTTCTTTTGAAAGTCCTTGAGATCATATTTTATAATAAAATCTTGGGCCAAGTAGTGCTACACATTTTAAAGAATTAGTTTTTTATTGTTTTCTGTTTTATCTTTTAGGTATTTATAGTGCCATATATACCTTTTATGTTGGTAAATTCACTGTATTTATTTTAAATAATAAAGGCTAACAAGATAAGGTTATGCATTAATCTTACAAACTGTATTTCAAGGAAATTAAAATATTTTCGTTCACAGAGTTAGTTACAGGAAAATAAGGCTACCTACCAGACATTCAGTCAAGTGCAGCCTCTGGGCGGGCGGGGGCCTGTCTGCCGAGCTGCCGCCCCGTCCTAGGGGCTCTGCGCGCACGGCCTTGTGCTGAGGGCGCTCCAGTGAACCGTGAGCACACACACTGCAGTAAGACCCCATTCTTTGGATTCCACCCCCTCGTGTATTCTTTGCCTACTCCTCTTCTTCGCTATCTTTTTAATGTAGCAGTTTCCTGAAGTTATTCACTGAGTCCTCTTCTTACTGACTTCCCCAATGTTTCAGGTACTATCACTCACTTCCTGGAGGTAATCATAGCTTCACAATTTAAATGAACACAGGTCATTTTGAGAAAGTGCTGAGAAATAGTATTAACATGGTCTGGGGATCAAGAGACCAAGTGGTAGAGTTAGCTGTTGCTACTAATGAGGGTGTGACCTTCCACAAATGATTTAACCTGTTGATATTTCATTTTTCTCTTCATGGTAAGGGCATTGGCCTAGATTCAGAGTTGAAAATTCAAATACAAGTGTTGGTGAGGCTGTGGAGAAAGGGGAATCCTTTTGCACTGCTGATGGGAAGGCAGGTTGGTGCAGCCACTGTGAAAAACACTAGGGAGGTACCCCCCCAAATTAGAAATGGATCTGCCTTTTGACCCCAGGAATCTCACTCCTGGTAATATATCTGAAGGAACCCAAAAGACTTAATTCGAAAGAACATAAGCACCCCTATGTTCATTGCAGCGTTCCTTCCAATTGCCAATGTACGGAACAGCCCAAGTGTCCACAGTAGATGAGTGGGTAAAACAACTATGGGGTGTTTACACAATGGAATACTACTCAGCCATAAAAAGAAGAAAGTTTTACCTTTTGCAACATCATAGATGGAGCTGGAGACTATTATGCTAAGAGAAATAAGCCCGTCAGAGAAAGACAGATACCATATGATTTCACTCATATGTGGAATCTGATGAACAAACTGAACTAACAAGCAAAATAGAGACAGACTCATAGAGAGCAGGATGACAGCTAAGGAAGGGGAGGGGAGGGCGTGGAGGGATTGAGCAGAAAGGAAAACGGACTCATGGACAGGGAGAGCAGTGTGATTGCAGGGGGTGGGGAGGGTGGTATAAAGGGGCTAAAGGGTAATGGGGGGAAAATACAATAAAAAAAAGAAAATTCAAATACAGACATACCTCAGAGATATCATGGGTTCAATTCCAGACGACCACAATATAATGAGTTGTAATCTTTTTGCTGGCGGAGGATCTTGCTTTCAATTTGTTGTTTTTTTTAAAGCAACATTTATGAAGCACAATGAAATGAGGGAATCCTCTAGTCAATTTTCAGACCATTTTGTTTTCCCTTTCCCTTTCTTCACAGTGTTCTTTCCTGAAAGTTACTAAGAGTGATAACCCAGAGACTGCGGGATTCCAGTGAAGCGGCAGGGGCTTAAACTGTGTTCACTACACTGCGCAGCCCCCTTGGGTCATGATACTTTCTGCCCTGTTCTCCCTCACCAAAAACTGTAATTTTTCCCTGCCGTGTTTGTGGTCAGATTCGGTGGTTTCTGTTGCATTCTCCGAACTGATGGTGATCAGTTTTCTCTGGTGTTAGGATTCTGTATGTACATATTCAACGCCAGTTTTTCTTAATTTCTTGGCATTCTGTGTACTTAAAGTTTAAATTCAATGTGTATGTGTGAATCAGGATATTTGTTAAATGAAAAGTCACCAAGTTGCTTTCTCCCTCCCTCCCTTGTTCTTTTCTTTTTTTTCACTGAAGAACAAGAATTTAATGTTGCAGGAAAGTGGATGCTGAGAGTGTGGGCTCTGGCAGGGGACACCCTGACCTTGGTCTTGCGCCAGCAGGCACAGAAGCAGGGAGTGCAGGGCCCGGCTGGCTCAGGTGCAGGTACTCCTACATGTCATGGTGGCTTATGGTACCATCTGAATGCACAAAGCCAGGGTCAGTATTCAGGAAGCGGGTCCGTGGCCAGCCAGCCTGCCTCTACCAACCAGCTTGTTCACCTGTGGGTTTTTCTCACGAAATGGATTAGGTTTCTGGCCCCTGGGAAGCAGGCCTGGCACCATGACCTGGGCCGGGGGCTGCTGCTGGTTCACCAGTTGCATGGTGGCCTTGGTGCCAACAGCCACCTGCTCTGCTGTGTGCCTGTGGTTGTTTGTACCTGCCCAGACCACTGCAGTCATGCTGTGTTCCACCTCCTCATTCTCTAGCTGCCACTGCACGTGCTGTGCCAGCACCACCAAGGGCAAAGTTAAGTTTGGACAGAGGAGAGAGGGACTCCTGCCAGGCCTCACACTGGTGCATTAGCTGGACCAAGGATCTCCCTATGAAGACGGCTTCGGGCTCTTTATCTTTGCTGTCAGCCACAAACCAGTGGTGCAGGGAAGTCCAGCCTCTGTCGCCCTGAACGCCCCGCACCAGCGTGGGCTTGCTGGCTGGGTTCTCCTCTCAAGTCACAGCCCCCGAAAGGCGGAGATGGGCAGGGAAATTGAGCACCCCGCCTGTGGGACAGATCTATTTGCTGCAGGGCGAGGAACGTGAAGGTGGAACCTCCTACTCTGTATGTGTCTCACCAGATTTCTGTTTGCTTTCTGTTGTAAATTGGGGTGATTTTTTAAAATTTACTTCAAATTTGAGAAAGATGGCATTTATTTTTATTTTACTTTTGGGGGGCCCTAATTAAATGTATTTTAAGTTAAATTTATTGAGGTGACGTTGCTTAGTAAGATTGCATAGGTCGCAAGTGCACAGTCTGTGATACGTCATCTGTGTGTGGCACTGCGTGCCCACCACCCAACGTCAGATCGTTTGTCACCATGTATTTGACCCCCTTTGCCCTTTACTGCCCCACCCCATCTACATTTTTATGTAGTTTATTTTCTCACATATATTGTGATCTGTGAGATAAAAAGATTCACTAGTTTATAGTATGGCATAAATCTATGGTCTAGATTTATTAGTGTATGGCATATACTCTGCTTACTGTTTTGATTATCCAGAGAGATTCTGACTCATTCTTCAAGGGATTTAGTCAGTGGAATGAATCAACCAGGTTAAATAATGACTCTGCTCCAGTGGCCGCATTCTTCCCAAGGATATTTGAAAGAACATGTTTTATTATTTTTCACTGAGATTTTAAAATCTGTATTCAGCTGGATCCGATATTTTTGGAAGGATTAATTTTGTTCTATTCAGAGAGGAATCCACCATCTTCTCTCTCCTTTCTGTGGTCTTCATTATATTCATTTTTTCTCTTCCATCAGTGTTTGCTTTCACAACCCAAGTTCTGGGCCGTTCAGACGTCAGCACTGGTCCTGCGGACAAAGCTGGAGCGAGGGAGCACGCGCCGAGTGGAGCGGGCGATGAGGCAGATGCAGGTGGGAACTCAGTTGTGTCTCTCTTCCGACTCTTCGTTGCTGTCAGTAAGCGGGCATTTACGCTACGAATCTGAAAGGACGGGATGGCTTTCATTGTGCTCGAACACGTCGTTATTATTTAGAGTGTGGGTTCAAAATCTGACTGCTTGGCTTCCAAGCTCTCCGTAGCAGCTCCGCGTCCACAGTGTTCATCCCAGCATTTGGCATGCCGCCCGTGCGTGTCTCCCACACTGAGGAACGCCCTGCTTCCCTGTGTGCATCGGGTGGGGGGCGTCCCACAGGTTAACTCACTTCTGACGCTGGGATTAGTCCAGTCCCCCTGGTTAAGAGCTCAGTCCCACGAGACCGTCTCCCACTTCCGATGCCCATCGCAAGTCTGGGTACTTCTGACCGACTGGCTCTAAGTCGAGGGTTCTCATGACCCCTTCTCCGGCCTGTTAATTTGCTTGAACGGCTCACAGAACTCAGGGAATGAATTTTTTTTCTTACTTACTATTCTTGGTTTATTGTAAAGGGTATTATAAAGGATACAAAGAACAGCTAGGTGAAGAGGTGCATAGGACGAGGCCCAGAAGGGTCCCCAGCACGGCAGCTTCTGTGCTTTTGGGGTTTTGACATTATGACCCTCTGCTTTGCCCGTCTTGGCCTTACTATAACTGGAGTCTCTTCTCCTTGCCGTCCAAATGCTCGTGACGAAGAGAGTGGCACGCCTCCTTACCTGTGAAGCAGAGCGGGGGGTTGTTATTTCTGCCTCCACAGGGTGGTATCTCAGAGAAACTCTTTGCACTCTCCTACCCAGAGTTTTTGGGAATTAGCCAGATCGTGTGATGAGACGAATGTGAAATCTATCTAATTTTCTATCATTATGGAGACATTTACCTCATAACCTAAACTTTTGCCAATTCCTCTGATTCAGAGTTTGATATTACTGTGTGTGTTGACATTACTGCATCCCTGAAGAATAAGAGGAAAATTGTTTTTAAAATATGTGTATATATAAAACAATGTTTTACAAAATTTTCCATTTCAGTTTCTGTGAAAATCTGTTTCCTTCCTCAGCTGTGTAAAGCGATAAAATGATAAGTTGTTAAAGTGGAAAGAAAAACAAGCCAGGAGGAGCTCTTAGGGAAAAGCCTGGTCTTGTCAGGTTACAAGTGGGAGAAATGCAGGTGTGATGAGTCAGGTGACTGGCCCCGAGATGCCTGGCTAGTTCATGACAGAGTCTGGACTATAACGCACACAGCAGCAGGCAGTTATACTGAAGATCCAGGGGCAGGTTTGGAAGGGGTTTCTAAGTGACACATGCCAAACTTGAAAATGACGCATCACAGCTAAAGGCAAATATACCAGCATCGTAAGATCACAGAGTTTGAAAAAGGAACTCCAAGTTGAGGAGAGTCCACTAAAAGCACCGTATCTCAAGGAAATTCTTCTAGGCTGGAGTTCTTTAATTGTTGCATATTCAGTTTTTATTGCCTGGTATTTATTTATACCCTGCTTTTTACCAGTGGAGTATAAAGCAGTTGTATTCTCTCCTGTCATTCAGCTTCTCCCTCCTCGTCTGATCCAAATCCAAATACTAACATTTTCTTTTTCATAAGCTCACATCTTTCTTTTTTCCTTTTGCAAGGTAAAAGCAGTGTTTTATACATATAATCCAAGTATGAAACAAATGAATTGGAACCACACATATTCAAAGGGACCATCTTACTTATGTCCAAACCCCACCCCCCCCGCAAAATGTAAATCAAATGTCATCATTGTCGTCTATCATGTTAACTGCTTTAACTTAGTGTTCAATAAACTCAGTCATTGAGGGTTAACATGAGATTATTTTATGTTCATTATTAAAATAATCTTGCTAATGAATGTTATTTAGTTGTCTCGTAAACCTGTTAACTTCAGATGTGACAGTCTGCCCTTGCCTCCGAAGGTGGTTACCCAGCAGGGAATCTTTCCTTTCACTCTGGGATTTCTGGGAGGACATTGCCCTGAATTGGGAATTTGAGAGTAAAGCCCTTTTTTGTCACTAGAGACTGTTCATTCTGCAATTCAATTTTTTCAACTATGGTAGTTAATTGAGATTTCACAATTATAAGCAAATTAAAAAATCTTTTTATTTTTATTTTTTTAATTTAAATTTATTTTTATTTTTAGACAGAGGGGAAGGGAGAGAGAGAGGGAGAGAAACATCAGTGTGTGGTTACCTCTCTTATGCCCCATACCAGGGTCCTAGCCTGCAACCCAGGCATGTACCCTGACTGGGAATTGAACTAGCGACCCTT